>JAQFXM010004347.1:0-17390 GCA_034693345.1 Entomobrya multifasciata | reverse complement strand
TGAGGATTTGGATGAGGACGACAATGCTGATGCTGGTAGTCCATGATATTACTTCTGCTTCGTGTTCTCACATTCTCTGGAAAGACAAGTCTACTGTGAGAAAGCGAGCAGGGGAATGGTGCAGCTCCGTTGGTCTCTGGAAACTGGTTCCCTACTGGTCTCTCCTTTATCGGCAACATGACATACATAAAACAACAACAAAAACGAACACAAACAATTTTTTGATAAGTATTCTATCGCACTTGTGCTTACGCTTAGTCATCAAAGCAGTAAGTACGCTTGCTTAGGGCAGCAGGTGGAATTTAATGCATGCGTGAATTTTGTATATTTTTTACTGCACAAAGCTATCTTCATATTCTGATAATTTTCTCTTTGAAAATATATATCATTTTCATAGAAATGAATTGAATGCACTGATACTGATTCTTGAGTTTCTGCTAAAAACACTTTAATTGCTCGTTGTACAACACCTGCACTGTGAAAACACGCACTGCACCAAACTAACAGCCACTCTACTTCTGCGTATGTTTTTATTCAACTGATCGTTTACTTACGAATTCTATTCCAATGTATAAGGTGCCTTTGATTGTTCCAATCCATTTTACAGTTCCTTGCTCCAACTGATTGTGTACTTTTGCACTCACTTCACATCCTTTTCTTAACCCGTTCAGTTCTTCTACAAGAATAAACACATGCACGCATCCATGAGTTTGTCTGATAAATGATGAAAAGGTATGAACATACATACATCCTACAAAACTATACAGCACATAAACTAAAGCATACCAGAAATTCCATATTATTAATATGCTTTCAGTAAAATGTAAAATGCTTACAAAGCATACTATTCAACTGGTACATGCTCATTATATTAATATTTTTTCTTCTTGCAAGAGACACAGAAAAGAGGTAATCGTAGGGCAATAATCATCATCTCTCTTCAACTGACTATTTTACGTACTGGTTGGTTGGTTGGACCTCTAATGCAAGTTTGCTGAAGAGAGAGAATGCAAAGAGTTGCGAGAGAGTGGATTGGAGTATTAACACAACTTATGATGCAAAACAGGATCCGTGTACAAAAATGGTTCTTGTCGTTTATGCTACTGATCAGAAGAACAAGAGAATCGCTCACTCGCACTCACTCTACGCATCCGATCATAAAACTTAAACTAAAGCATTTGTACAAAATGTGTTTTTCTACAATTATTTTTAGTTAGTATTATTAAGAAGTTAAGAACACTAGAGATTTTAATAGCGTAAAATAAATGTAGAAAGTAGTAAAAAATGGTTTAACGATAATTATCTTTTTTTGTTGATGTTGAGTTGATGGTGCCAGTGATAATTATGTTTAGGCTATAAAATGATGATCGTATGACATTTCTAGTATTCTTGCGAAACGGACAAAAAATCATCTTTTACACAACAACAGGCTATATAATGAGCAGGCATGTTAGTTAAGTTAGTTATGTTATGTATGATTTATTTTTACAAACAAAAAAGAAAATATTTTAGAAGGGAACATGTACTAAAATAGGCTACAATTTTTTTAAACAAGAATTTCAAAATATTATAGCTTTCAAAACAAAAACCGATGTGATAATAAAATGGAACATGTAAAGCATATTCTAACACTTTAATTGCATACTAGCAAACAGGCACTTACTGTACTCAATCACTTGTTTTCGAAGGAAGTTCCTCTGAGTCATCATTTGCTGCCGATCCTCCACGTCTTCTTTTGCTGCAGAGATTAGATTGAATGGAATGCTTGAATGCTTATGCAATGCAACGACTTGTTAAACACTCACTTCGTTTTTCGTTGCTCTTTGCTATTTATGATGATGATATGAAATACCATACCAGTTCAGAAACTCAGAAGAGGCGAGGTTCTGCAGATTCCTTATTTGTGATATACCTATATGTACAGAACAGCGAGAGAACTTGCCTTAGAAGTCTTAAAGATGCAGATGCAAAAGAGGAACAATCAGTTCAAATGAGCGATCACGACTCACTTACTTTTTCTAACAATAAGTACATGCAAGACACTATAGGACTCTGACTCTAGTGATGACGATGATGGTGATACTTCTCCATTTCAAATTTCAATAGTCCATCGACATTACATACATATTTTTTCTTCTCATTGGTGTGGTATGCAATATGCATGTGTACTTCTAATTTCAAAAATTTTACGATCACAAAAAAATACGGTTGATAGCACGTAACAAAACTAAAAACGATGAACTGGTGAAAAATTCACTTTTTACGACTCTTGTTCAGAGCAGAAGCGCCACACGAATGACTAATATTTTCTTTGAGATATCTGGCACTTTTATGACCATAGTTGCATGGTATTACTTGGTAAAAATGGTCATCACCTCACAAAACAGCAGCGTCAAAATATTTAGGGGACGTGATACTGCTTGCTACACGGTTGTTGATGTTGATATCATTTGAAATATTTTAAGTTGAATAGGGTTGGAAAAAAATATATATTGTGTTGCATCCATAACTTTTTGTTGTACTTCACTAAAATTATAATTTAAAAGAGTGAAATGATGTGACGGTATTTGGGTTGGTGGTTGGTGGGGCTAGGGCTAGGCTTTGATTGACAAGTTATAATATTATGTGAGATTATATATTTTAAACAGATTTATGGTTAACGATGATGAAAATAAAATTTTCGTTGGAAATCAGGGGCTGAGTACAATATTTTATGAATACACTTTAAAAACATCAATTTAATAGATGATAACAATAACATGTCAAAAATACTTTATGCCTGTTTTACTACCCATTGTATCACTTCACCCCGTCACGTTCACTAGAAACTATAAAACGTCAGTAGTCACTATTTTTTGCTGAGTTGAGTTAAGCCTAATAAAATATTACGCACTCTTTCGTTCGTTCTGCATTTTAAAATTATCTCGAGGGATTAGAAATTTACGTTCTATTTTTATTTAAACAAATCTTATTATCATGAACAGTTTACACCTCAGAAAAAAATATGCTTTCGTTATCATCAAATAACTGCAAATTATTGCAATGTACAATAAAATGTTGGATGCAGTCAAGCGGTGCGGCGGTGGGGCCAGTGAGGGCTGCATGTTTGGTAGCGTTCGTGTCAGAAACGTTAATCCGAAGAGGATGAACAACATTTATCTTGATGGATTTTGATAGTTTTATTTCAGCAACTGTTGTGTGTCGATAATACAGACACAAAGTACAGATACAATACAAAACAATCATCATTATGATGACGTCCGTTCAAAAGCTTGTCTGACATATTGATTCGCAGTTGTATTTTTATAATCCAGTTGTTTTTCAATTTGAACTTTGAAACTGATCTTGTCAATTAACCTAAATTTTTAACTTGAAACAGAGGATATGATATAAATATCTACCTACTTTTCAGTTTAGCCGTTCTTTGTGTCTTTTGTTCATTTGCATCTTAAAAGTAAATCAATAAATCTCTGATCGCGTTCAATCTTTTCATCATCTCCACTTTTCGTCGCTGTTCTTGGTTTTGTGCTATTTCTTTGTATTTAAATATTTTGTATGGATATATGGATCATGGATTCATCTTGTTAGTTTTAAAGATAAAAACATTGAATCATGAATAAAAATGGGTACGCATACTTAATTTGCTTGTGGCAATGGCACCTGTTACTGTTTTTGGTTCTCCCACTTTGGTAATAACTTACACTTATGTGTTGTTTGAAGGAAGTGAAACTGATCATTGCACAAAATATCTTCGCTGATCGCTGAAAATACGAACGGAAGCATCAGTCTAAATTGTTTGCTCTTTTGATGATATCTGCGAGGTTGGAAGGATGTAAATATATGTAATTTTCCTCACAGAATTATTAAAGTCTAAAAAACCAGTGGTTTACAATGTTTGCATTGCATCATGTTTTGATATGACGGAATGATTATGCACAATAAAAAGAGGTAGGAAGACAGCTTTACTTTATGTTTAACACAAAAAATGGCTGCATTTTTTTCAAGGAAAACGGCATGCGCGTAGGAGTAAGATGGTATGTTTCTTCTTGCACTAGACTCACACTTACTGTTTTTTCAGGATGCTTGTGATTAAGTCGTAATCGTAATAATAAATTGCATCTGTGATAGTCAAGCAAATAAGGGCACGAAGAGTAAATCAAGCATTCCAAGTAAGAAACTCCAAATTTAAAGAATTCCCCTTGCAGACAGACAGGAAAAAAGTCTTCAGAGAGCATTCCAATTCGATGCATGCCTCATTTAATGATTTAGAACAGGAATTTTGTTTGTTTGTTTATGGCAAGACAAGATGTTGTTGCAAAGCCGGGGCAATTACAATTAAAACTTTACTCAAGTTTTATGCAATCTCAGTCAGTGGCCGCAGTGGCCAGGCTAGTCGAGTCAGATATTTTTCTTGCCAATGGGTTAGGTGGAACATGAATACATAATATAATATAATCGCATGAGTGTGTGCGTTTTTCCCATACGCATATTTTCTTTACAGTTTTCCCTGTGACTCACAAATCGACATTTATACGCATCATTATACTCCGAAATCGTAACACGTAACTATCTACCGCATGCAACAAACATTAGCAATTACGAGAGAGACATGATGAAATTTAATGTAAACATTAGCATGCCAAGGGCATAAACTGCGGTGATTCTTGCCGGATCTGTGAGAAAACATACAAAGCTTGTTTGGATTATCGCAGATTTGTCACATGATATGAAAAAAGGATGTATGATATTATGACGTTTTGTAACATTTAGAATGGATTTAGTTATCAGTTTAGCTGTCTATGTTTGTAAGCTTTTGTATGTTGCAGAAAGTAAGCATGTAAAGTTGATGGCATGATGAGATGACTGAACAATGTTAAGCAGATGTCATTAATGTTTAAAATTTATAAGAAATGATCGGTAGTCGTCATAAGGGTTTGGGAATTTTTAATGAGCAAGTTAAGCAGAACTTCCTGCGTGTGTAAAATGCGTGTCCAGCAAAAAACTTTTGATGTTGATGTTGGCGTTTTTTAATTTTAGTATAAAGGAATTAAGGTTGTAGAAAAAAAATTTATAGATAACTAGATTAATCCTGTTTTTATGCGTTTAAAATAATGATGTCATTTAAAATGTTTGTTCTTCACTTTTTGGGGGTTAACCACTGGAGAGAAATTGATAAAGATTTGAGTTTAACCTCATATTTATGTACTTGTTGTACTCAATTAAAAGTGGAATGGGTCAAAGATTGATTTAAGTAATAATTGGGTGGGATGAACGTACAAGCAAGATAACTAGTAATAAAATATGCAACGTACGCAGATAATTTAGGGGTCCAATGGTAATAAATGTGGTCAACGCAAAATCAAATTATACGTTTCTGTTCTGATTGATAAAATCAATAAGAAGATCAGTAATCAAATCATTTTGTTGCCTATTCATTCAACTTATCCTAACCCAAAATGATGTATCATTTTTGCGATCTAGCCAGCCTTTACAGTGATTATATATTGCTGCTGGACATTTGAATACATACATCAGTATTTTTTGCACAAAATGACTCACTGGTCACTACACCACGCTGATAAAACCTTGCACGCTTCACACGTACAAAACTTGTTCTGTTCAAATAATACCTTCCTGTGTTTCGCTTAAAGTTTTTATGTAAGTATATTGTTTATACCCTGATTGATGTTCATTTTACTCTCATCGCTGATTGTAATTTGCAAGTATCGCGAAAACGCGAACGTAGACGAGATAACATGGAGAATACATAATCAGCGTTTTATCCACAAACACAACTCGCAGAAAACTATCAAATCCAGTTTTCCTCACGATGGAAAATGATGTAACCAAATGCCATCGTCCTCTGTCTTCCCATCAGAAAGATTTAGCAGAAAAATTAGCGCTCTTGACCGAACTCAAACTTGTATATCTTTATGGAGATTTATTCCATTCCAGCATTGGCATTGGAGTATGGTTACAGTCAGTTTTATACCCTTGAAAATTAAGATACTGTATACACCACAAAGTATAAAATAACTCTAAATAACACTCAACATCAATATTTGCCAATAGAATTTATTAACCTGCGAAAACTAACATATACACGCTTCCATATTCCATAATCTTTATACTAACATTCACTTTTCCTTTTGACTACGCAATTCACCGGATCTCTCCTCCGACTGAGGTTATCGTCTCTTCAACTGAGACGAAATAGTTTGCTCGTGTAAAATTATACCAAATGCAGGGACCTTTTTTCTTTTGTGATAAACTAAGCGTTATGTGTGCATCTAAATTTTTAAAATCATAGCACATCAATTAGAAGGCTTTTGTGATAAAGCTATTTTCAAACCAAGTTGTATTACAGTATTTGACAATAAGTCGCACATGGATTTTTCAGATGTCTTGAGTCTGGTAAGAAATATTTTTGAACTATAAAATTTTTATTTCGTTAAAATTTATAGTCGTGCTAAATCAGTTTCAAAGATTGATAGCGATGGCAGTTGGTTTTAAAAGAGAGACTACTAAAATTGATTATGTTGCTTAATCTCGGTCTATACAGATTAGGCATTTCGCCATATTAGGCCTCACACTGGGTTTGGCTCTAGGATTTATGCTATTCACTATAATAGTCATTTTATATGCTACCAGTTGGGTCATGATAGCCGGTTACTGTATTACAACTGTGTTGATTAGTGATGGAAGTATTGCGAGCAGAATGGCAGCAGCGGAAGATGCTCGCAAGTTACGCATTAAATCGTCATCATTAAACGAACAAAAGTCTAGAGTAATGCTGGCTCCACAGTAAGATGAAGAAAATCCATGGTCAACTGATCAACAAGGCCAATCAGCTACTAAACTACCTTACCACTATGTCGCAACGCCAACGATGTCGCAAATGTCGGGAAATCAAGAACGCAACTAACGAACATTATAATAGAACGTGTTTTATAATAATTATTTTTTCTGATTTTTCGTTTATTAACTATTTAAAATTTCGGTCAAGGTACACTTAAATTTCTAACATTTTTGTACAGTACTCACTAAATGCGTGTATTTTTTTTGTTTATAAATAAAAATGTTTACGGATACCGACAGAGCTGTATTTGAATTATGAATCATTATTAGAATTACGACGCTTATGTTTCTTCCCTTTCTTTTTCCGACCGCTAGTCTGACCGCCGGTGTCAGGGTCCTGATCATCACGAATTACATCATCACCAAACTCCTCTCCCGAACTGGATGATGCAAAGTTAGCTCTTTCACTTTTAACATTTTGTTGTGGTTGCTGCTGTTGATTACTTTGACTAGGTGGTATTTGTTGTGATGGCGGTGGCATATTGTCTTGTGCCACAAAAACTTCTCTTCGGCTCACGCTAGAACCACCAACTGTCATATCATCCCCTGTGGAAGCTTCTGGAAACTTAGCAGAAGTTTGCTGGAGACCGGCAAACACTGCGTTTACTTTGTTAAATCTCGCCATTGATGCCTGAGGTGGTGTTGAAGATATTATCTGTTGTTGCTGTTGTTGGGATCCTTGAGCAGATTGCTGTTGAATTTGTATTTGAAATGGTATTTGTGGTGGTGGCATGGATCCTTGAATTGAATCAATCGAAGCTATCATTTGACCGTTAGAATCAATCATGAGGGCCTCACTATCTGCTATTAAATTATTCGATTGGGAGGATACTGGAATAGCAGAGTCACCAGCACCGGTTCCTCGTTCGCCCCCAGTGGTATCCTTGCTTGTATCCCTGTCTTTAGACAAGTACTGCCGAATGTATGCAAATAATATTACTAATAGTCCAATCCCAATGACTATGCTCATTGTCATGCTATTGTAATAACTCTCAAGAACGTTTGTTCTGGTAGACTCGTTGATTTCATCCATGCACCCAGTTTCCACTTTCAAATAGATAGCTGGGGTATCGGGATATGGGATTTTGGTAAGATCAGTTGGACAAGGCTCCGATGGACTTTTTCTTTCTCTGCAACACGAACGAGGTATTTTGGTGGGAGTGTTAGGCCAAAAGTCCTCATAGTCGTGATATGTAATGACCCCGCAACACTGTTTACTCTGCAGACATTCCCAAAATGTTTTATCTGTTAATTTTAAAAATTTCCTGTGGAACAGGTAAACTGCAAACAAAGGTGGAAAGAAACAAACCTTCTTTTGAATATTGTCAAGCCATGTTGGGATCCAGGTTTGGGAACCTTTGTTGTTAATTTGTCTGATTGTCTTCTTAAACAAAGCTTCCGGTTGAACATCTTTCATATCAAGCTGCTTGCCAAATGTTAAAGTAAAATAAATAGAGCCTCCTAAACACAGGGCATATAAAAGTAGTACCTGTGTTTTTACAATAGAAAAGAAAGCAATCACTTTAATTACATCTTGAGCACTTCAATTTATCACAAAATCATTGAAATGTTATTCCATGCGCATAAAAAGGAAAGAATATTTTCAAGGCTAACCAGCGTGGGAAGAGCAATCGTTGCTTTTCTGGACATGCTCACAAAAATGCCCACAATCGCAATGGCCATCCATGCACCCGCAAATCCCACAAGGTTTCTAACGAGGGCGATCCATTCGTCATTTTGGGCAATAGGGGCGTTTGTACTTTTGTTTGTAAATAGATGAAAGGCAGCCAGTGAAAGTATTACCGATGCCAGCACCTAACAATTTCCAGAATCACGTGTGTATAAAAAATTAAGTGAGAGCATGCAAAAAAACTTAACTCCTCTCACGAATGTCCAATACAAGTTGTACCAAACTTACTGAATTCAGACCACCAACTATAACGGATATCGCGACGTACCACTTCATTGTGGCTTAAACTAACAGGATGTATACAAGAGACGATTTTCGATATTTTCTCCGAGTAATGCTTTCCATTATTTCAATAGAACTGTCAAAAGGCAGTTCATCGAATCTTGCATGACTGTACTCACAATATGCTCACAATAATCAATTTTGACCTCAAGAAAAAATAACTAACAAAAATTTGTACAAATCAATTCAGAAAGATTTTATATCGAAACTTTCATGACTTATATTGCTTTCATGACATTTCCATAGTTTATTAGACAGTGACTGGAACTCAATTACTTTTTGCTTTACAATCGTCCCTGACGTAGTAACATATTAACAATCAATTCATGATTTACAAGAAGTATATATGTGCATCCTACAAGACAGGGACCGATGACCGATTTTGTGTAATCGTTCATTTGTGATCGTTCTTGGAAATAGGCAGAATTGCCAATATTTTCCCTTTGCTTTAAATCGCGCATATGCATGTAGCTTTGTTTTTACTTCCAAGGCACTTCAAGGACTTGCTTCTTAATTTTAGTAAAAATTTCATGAGAAAGCTAAAAGAATGTACAACTAAATTATGAGCTTACTATACACGCATACAACATATTATAAATTTATATACTATT
This sequence comes from Entomobrya multifasciata, assembly GCA_034693345.1. Taxonomy (NCBI): domain Eukaryota; kingdom Metazoa; phylum Arthropoda; class Collembola; order Entomobryomorpha; family Entomobryidae; genus Entomobrya; species Entomobrya multifasciata. Next base: position 7,949 of record JAQFXM010004347.1, on the reverse strand, counting down.
TTCGTGCACCTTAAAAATAGTACGAAATTAGAATGCACACTACCTTGATTAGGTAGCTTAATTTTAGATCAAATATTAGCACAAAGTAGACAATGAAAGTTGTACAGCACGTTTTTGGGACTTTACTGATGATTATACTAATTAATAAATTATATTTGTCAACTTTTCCTATCCACAGCTATCATGCATCCGTCATTACGTTGAAGTTTATATACACGTTAATATTTACAACAACAACTTTATTTGTAAACTTTCATGTTTCATTGAACCGAAATAAATTAAAGGTTCAACACAAACTTTCTTATTTTATCCTTGCTCGTTTTTATAATTCATAGAATTACAAAATGAAGTACTTTCATCCTGCTACACACCTGGCTGTGTTTTTAAACTTTTACTCATTCCATTGTTTTATCCCTTTCAAAGTAGTGTGGGATTCAAACTCTTCGAATTACAAAATTAAGGATAGATCACGGTTACGAAAGGTATGCAATTCTATTATTTTGAATTCTGGTCGTAGATAAAAGAATTTATTGGCAATGACAAGGAAAGTAATCATTCTCCTTCTTTCTAGTTATTATGCGCTTTTCAGCACATCTTGTTAACATGGTTCAGTATATTAATGTTAAAAAACAGTTTGATAGATGTTTCCAATAACCGGTGGGAAATTAACAGTTGGTTTCAAATGGTAAGTAGTGTCGTCTATGCAGCAACTGGGATTGTTTTGGGAGTAGGATCGTGGTTCTGTCAACGTCAATTGCAACTGCTATTCAGCGTTTTAAAAATCAATTCTTTGAGAACTTCTACAAAAATATTTACTTGCTTGGTAAAAAAAATCCTTGGGTTGTACAAAAGTAAAATTTTATTTTTAATTAGTTCTGATTTTTTTTTCTCTAAATAGGATTGGTGGAAACGGAGTAGTCCGGCATACATTACTTGTATATTACATTACCTGTTTGGGCTTTTTTATACGATAACGGTGACAGGAGAGACAGGGGAAGGGAATGTGAATAATTTTGCAATATCAATACAAAATTCGTTATTGTGGACTATGTCACAATTGAATTGCAGTATTGATAAAAAAGCATTGCAGTACATTGGGTACTTTTTATTAGCTGAAGGGGTGCAGTGCACCGTTTTTGCAACTGCGATGGAATACACGCTGTACTGTATAGTATTTACAGCTAATGCCTTGCAACGGCATTTCCTATTTGAAAGCTCTAACATCAAAACTCCGAGTCAGGTACTAGTACTATTTATTAGACCATAAGTACACAACTAGAGCAAAACTGTCAAGTACTTCTGCAACGATGGTTTGATTTTTGAACAGTTAATTCAAGTTTATCAGCAATTAAAACATAAGATAAATATCTTGAGTCATTTTATGGGAATTATGATATTCGTAAACTATGTTACGTTTATCACCTATTACGCCGTAATTCCATCGTACCTCAAAGGTCAAAACACGAGGACCCAATTTGTAATTGGAGTAATATTTTTTATGATTGTGACCATTTTGGCTTGGATTTCAATTGGGAGTTTTCACTATAAAGTACGTGAAGAGAAAGACTTTGTTTTGTAATGAATAGAAAATGATAATGCTTAATGCTTTTAAAAAGATGAAGAAATTACAAAAAAATTTATACAGATTCGAAAAGCTGTAGTAAGTCGCATTAGAACATTCCAACAGCGAGCGACAACTGACCTGCATGATCGATTCCGGCTCATGATGGTCATAAATGAGATGGAGGTTCTTCCACTGGCTATAAGCTGCAAATTTTTCAATGTTACAAATACCTTCCTTTGTTCAGTAAGTCGGAATTAAGGAAGTTTTATAATCGCCTTGTGGAAGTTGACTACGACTACATTGATGTTTTTCATAAAATGAATTTTAATTTCAGATGGCTGGACTTCTTTTAACATATTTGATAATTATATGTCAAACAGGCTCACCTGCAATATTATAGGCTACTTGATTTGGCTTTAAAATGTCTGCATTTTTCGTTATCCGCATTTTGTGAAAGAGAGCCAGAGCAATGCATTCCAATTTCCAATCCCATACTTAACGGAACGAAGCCAATTTAGTCAATTGACCATCTATCGTGTATACTGAGCACTCACAATTAGAACACAAATAAATTGCCATTAATTTTATTACATTTTGATGACATGATTTCTAATGTATGAGTCATGAACGATGTAGAAGTTCATTATGCAGGATAGCAAAAGGAAAATTATGACACATACTAATGTTGCAAAAACCCAGTGGATCAATACACTTTTTCAAGTGCCATTTAAGAATTCAAGTAATTGGCAAATCACTTGTAAATTTTTGTAAGTGTACTAAAGGCGTACTTTATTACTCGATGAAATACAAATTACATTTTTTACTATATTTTGACTGGAGGTTAAGATTGAAAAGATGTGGGTATGCACAAGCCGAAGGAATCATAGTGTAAAACGTTTGTCGTCAGAGAGCAATCATATTCATAGAATGTTCGAGTGTTGCATCAAATGAACAATAAAATTATTTACCGAAAGAATACAGCATTTTTGCGTTGCCGAACACTGGTTAATTTAGCCACGCACTACACTAATTTAGGAATAAAAAAGATAATGAAAGGAAAAACCACCGCCATGAAAGGAAACAAAATACCTTTATTTACTGGCTTTGTAAATTTCTTTTCATACTTTTTCCTTGTGCCATTTTCAGTAAAGTGGGACGGCATGAACTACATCGTAAAGTCTTCAAAATTCGGAAAGGTACGGCACAAAATTGTTATTTTAGACTTACATACATACATTTATAGTTCTTTTAAATCTTATGCAATCATAATCATAAAAAATATGTCCTCATTCCTCAATAAAGCCTTTCTAAAATATTTCTTTAAGATCTATTACATGGTGGGAATCGTTTACGTTGTCATTTATGCCACATACACATCAGTGGACCGAGCCAATGTTATATTTAAAGAACCAGGGAATGTGATGAATATTTTTGAATTTTTCATGCAACCGAGCGTTTCAATCTGCCAAGTTTATGTTGCATATATTTTCATTTTCCAGCAAAATCGTTTTATCACTTCACTAAAAGCATTCAAAGTCCTTTCCAAGCCTATCTCCAAATCAAATGTACTTTATAAACCTTCAATTTTATTAACGTAGCAATTTACTGTGTCACTAAATTTTTTTGATCTTTTCTATTTAAACTTTTAGCTTCTAGGAATATGCTTTGGTCTTCTAACATGCATGTTTATCAATTGTATTTTCTTGGATTCAACTTATGCAGTTCGACTAAGAACTTGGATTACGCAATTTTTGAAACATTTTATTGGGGATCCATTATTATCAACTTCCGTGGAGAAATTCCCATTCAATTGTGCTGTGGAGTTAATATATTATGCCATCTTGCCTTGGTCATTGCAATTTTGTATGCCAGAAGTTTTTGGAATAATTGTTGCACTAAGTTTGTTGAATTTAGCATTTAACTATCGATCCAGACTTGGATATATGATGTCAATTGAAAAAGTAACTAAAATGAAGCCGTTTTACCTTTCTTATTTATGGCACATAAATATTAATAGAAATTATAAAGATAATATAAAAATCAAGCATTAATTATCCAGGGATATGCCTTGTACAAAGACTACAGAAATACAATCGATAAGATGAACGATCTCTGGGGAACTACATTCTTAATTATGTATGTAGCGGATGTAATCTACTATTCCAAAGCACCCTATGTGGTGATAACGGAACATCCGGATGTAGTCTTTTCGATATTTCTACTCCAAAATATTGTAATGTGGGGTGTCGGAGCTCATGTTCATAAAACGGTATTTTCAGTAAATTGATGATTTTACATGAAAATACTTTAATTCCAAAGTTCTTCATTATGATTTTAATCCAGATGACATTCACCACGAAACAATGGATAAAAATTAAACAAGATGAGTATGACATTTCAGTGGAAAATCGCTTGAAGCTTATAGCCATTAATTATGAGGTGGATTCGGAGCCCATTGGAATTACCTGCACATTCTTCACATTAACGTACCAATTTCTTGGATCGGTATGCATTAAGTATAAGTAGTTGTTTAATTCATAGATATGACCTCAAAATTATGTTTAATCATGTGTCATGGTTTATATTTTTTTGCAATTTAAAGATGCTGGGTCTCTTAGTGGCCTATGCCCTCATAATTTACCAGCAAAATCACTAATTTAAACATGACATTTCTCCCAGGACACCATCTAGAAGCATCTCATGTCATCGTAATTCTTCAGCTTTGCAATGTTTTTTAAAACAAATTGTTGCTTAGAGATCACTTTCATGAAACTTTGCAAAATTGCATATTTTTAGTAAGAAGGAAAGAAGCCATAACCATGGCCATGTTGTGTTTACTTTACCTGTTTTGTCTGATAGTGGTTTTAATGAATAAACAGTTAGCGGTCATAGCCTTTCTATTACTTAAGTTTTTATATTTTTGAATTGAAAATGCAACGAATTCACCCCAAGGATCTCCTTGAGTATCCACCTTTGGAGGAAACCCAGCTGAAATGCCTTCAAGATAAGGAGGATCGGAGTAAAATCACCGAGTTTTCATGGGATATTGCTATGAAATTTTTCGAAGAAAGGACACAAGAAGGTCGTATGGGGAAATCCGACATTTTCTTTGTGGATGGTCGCCTAATTCAGGATGAAAATTTTCTTATTCAAGTTACAGTGGAAATCTGTCGGGAATATGGGTAAGTAGCAATGTAGATCACTACACAAAAAAATCCGTACATTAAAAATCGTCACATGAAAACCTTTTACATTGTTTTACTTTTACATTCGGTTTTAGATTTGATTTATTGGATGTTTTGGCTGATTTGATTTTACCAGTTGGTTTCGGATATCCATCGTTAAAAAGGTCAATAAAATTCTACTTAAAATAGTCAATAGTTTACAAGATTCAATACAAAAAGAAAATTAGATCATCTACAGTAATTATCTATTTTGTGTTTGCAGCGTCCTTCAGGGACTTTTAGACGACGCATTCAAGCCTGTCTCCAAAGTTGGTCCACCGAAAAAAGTTCTCTGGATTGAAGATGAAAACTGGAGTAATATGAGCGATTCTGTTGTGGAGCCAGTCATAGTAGGATACTTGGTCATTTTTCTCTATCTTGCACATTTCTGTTGTACTGTTATAATGATAACTGTTTTGCCCATTTTATTTCTAGCGACAATTTCTTCTGTCTGGTGTAGAACCGTTTTTGATTGCCCCAATGAAGTATTTTGACAAAGATGTCCTGTCAACAGTTTTCAAGGTTTTGAATGTGCACCAGGAACCAGATACGGATTGTTCGGAAAGTAGCTTGCAAACATTTGCTAATCTTGTAAAATTTGGATTTCTGCTTGCTTTGCGCTCTACAACATACCCAGTGATAGTACTCCACTTTGGTGGTAAAATGGCTGAACAAATTGGTGCGTTCCGGTTTTTAGATCTCGCGAAAGCTGATGGGCATGTGGTACGGTACAGTTTTGTTGTATATGAAAATTTTAAAATGCAATATAGCCCACAATTTCGTATTATGATGGGAGGGTATTTTAAATAATTTCAGGTGAAATATTTCAAGAACACTGGCCATCCTACTCTTGCAGCCAAGGAAGGCATGATATCGAATTTTGTAGAAACGTTCCTATCCTCTAGTACCCCAAATAAAAAAGTTCGTTTGGAGAGTACTGCTGTTACTGATGAGTAACAACTAACAACTGATCAGCGACACATGTATCAAGACATTGGTAAATCATTTGTGTGAAGTTAATAATATTTACATTCGTTGTTTGATTTTAGTCCATAATTTTGTTCATGTAAATCTTGTACAAGGTACTAGTTACAGATGTATTGTCGTTAATCTTCAAACTTTAACTCTATTAATTCATGAATGTTTGATTTTTCATGTGAATAAATTATGATTTTTTTTGCAATTCTGGCAGTTATCGTAAATGTGCGAATAAAAAATTGAGATCAATTTAATTGCACTATTTTGAAGGCATTTCAATGAAAACATTTACATGAAATTTCGATCACGAAAAGATTTAGATTCAAGAGTCTCCAAGAATCAGGGCAATTCAGCGCAATACTCAATTTCAAGTTGCAATCAAAGAACTACTCAGCTCGACGTGTTGGTGTCATTCGTAATTGTTGCGCTCAAGCTGTCCATTGTTGCGCTATTTGTGGGTTCCACAGTCTCATCTTGTCGAAATAAACTGAACGTGAATAAATTTGCTACAGTTTTAACAATGTCGACTATCCCTTGTATCAATGTATCATTGACAGTAGATATCACTTCCGTTACATCATGAAAACTTCTCGGGGAAATTACGTCAATCTCTTCAATGTCCGTATCGTATCCATTCATAGCCTAATTATTTCCCATAAATAACGGGTTAAATGGTTAAAGGCAATACTTTTTTGAAATATCTTTTACATTACATATATCATTATGTTATAAATGCTCACCTGTTGGAGTCTTGTAAACTCTTTCACCACGGGTCGGGAAGGAGCGGGACGTTTTTTATTGGTTTTCACACTGCTGCTGCTCTTCACCGGCGAATTTGGCCTTGAACCTTTCAGAGAGCTCTTTGAACTTGAATTACTAAGACTTGTACTGGATGATCCCCCGGAACGAAGCACACTAATTTGGGATCTAGACCGAAAAGAATTTCCATTGAAATCTTTTGCCCCTCGGGTGAAATTTTCCCCACGGGTGAAATTCTCCTCACTAAACCTGATTCTTTGCTTTGAGCTCGATCGGGTCCGTTTTCCTTCCGAAGAGCATATACTTTCACTGCTCTTTTTATTCAACAAGATACTACTACTGTTGGCTCCTTGAGAAGTACTCGCCCTTTGACTTAACACGACACTACTTTTGACTCTGACCACTTGAGTGCTACTCTTACGACCCTTAACAGCAAGCGAATTAGTTATAGATCCATTTTCTGATGGATGATCTAAGTCTGAAAATAAAATATTTATTTCTTGATTTCTTAAAAACTGTTAAGATTGTGGTAATGTTATAAGATTGCATAAATAGTTTAAATCATACCCGCTATGGATGATCGGTGCAACAAGTTAATAGGCGATGAGGCTCCATCATCATCACTAATTGCACGGTTAGCATACGCAAAAGCATATGTATTTCTTTTTTGTCGAGCCTTCTTCGTCAAAGGAAATGCCTTCTTCTCTTTGCTTGACATTATCTTGTGGCCATATAGATAAAAAGAAGTCCGTAATTAGTTTCAATGAAACGTTTTCAAATCATTGAGGATTAGGGGGAAAGCATCATTTCACAAGGGACAGAGAAGCAGGACAAGAATCCGAGCTTTCTCATTTCATTTATCAACAGTTAAACAAATTCATCTTAAATTTAAAACTGGGAATACAAAGGGAAAGGAATTTATTGCAGAAAATTTGGCCTACTAAATCGAACGGATAACAATGGTCTCCTAATTACTCGGATTTTTTTTCTTATCAATTTAAAAACGAATAATATTTTTAGATTTAAAAAAGGTTTTGCTATTTTAATCGTCATCATAGGAATACACTCTCATTTTAAGATGGATTTTAGATTTTAACATTCAAGCGGAATTACAGAATAGAAAAGAACGAAAATGTGAAAACTTAATTTTAATCCAGATAATACAACGATGATGATACATTAAACTATGGATACCGAGTTAGGTATGTTCTATGCAGGCTCTGGGAAATTTTTATGGGAAAGGACAATCAGTCGGCTGGCGAGGCAGTGAATTTACACCCCAATGTCTGCAAATAAGATATTCTTTGAACTATTTCAACAAATGTTAATATTTCACATGAAACATAAATGATAACACTTACGATTAGACGGAATGACAATATACGCTTTTAGCAACGTTAAATTGATTTTATCTCACTTTAGAT
>JAQFXM010004346.1:0-17393 GCA_034693345.1 Entomobrya multifasciata | reverse complement strand
TGCTTACCAGGTGCAACGACGCCGGCTCAAACTTTGCCACAACAACTTTCTAAGGCCTACTAACATGTATGCCAAAAATCAGCCAAATCGGTGACATCAAAAATTTTGATGGCTGGTCGACATAAAAAATACACATCATTATTATTGTATAACATCATGTTTACATCGAAATGTTTTAGATATGAAAGCAAAGAACTTTTCATGGCACCATTAACCACGAGGACAACTTGCTTCAACTTTGTGAGAGAAGTTTGATAGAATTTTTGAAATGAGTTTGTCTAATTGACAGACTACCAAGCTGCTTATTCATTAGTTTTTAATGGGCTTACAGATGGGTATTCATGGGTTCATACTGCTTTCACTTTGCTTTCTCCCTTTTCATATGTGAATATTAGTGGCCAAAAAGTGGAGATTCTATATTAGCAGAAACGACAAGGACTATTATTATTAGTTTTAACTTTTTTTCTTCATACATATTTCATCATCGCCATGCTCTCCTTGCAATGCATATTTTATTCTTTGCCGACTTTGTGGGGGGAAAAATGTGTGGGAGAAGTTGTTGGATTTCTGGGTAGTAGTGACTTTCTCTGTATTACATTTCACTGGGCCATCACATTATGTTAAGATTGCATGTCTTATGTTGGCATGCCACTATTGCAACTTTTTACTACGGATTGCAGCCCTTTTCCCAAAATATCTTATAAATAAATGATAAAAAATGATTAGAGAATGTTATTTAATATGCTTTACGTGTATGCATGCATGTAACATGGTATTAATACTTATTATCAACAAGTTGTGTAAAAGAAGTAAATTCAGTATTGAGTTCAGCCGAGCTGAGTAAAGTGTTATGTTTTGTTGAATGACGAACGAATGAAGGAATTAAATCCTGGGCCCTGTGATGATGACGTGGTTGCTGTGGTGGTAGTAGTGGTATGCATACACTTTAGCTGGTGTAAAATTACACCATACCAGAATATCTTAAAAGAGATTTGTATAATCCGTGATTCTCTGATGAACAGTATATAAAAACTGATTTAACTTGACGTACGTTACATTACAGAATTGTGTAAGCTAAATATCGGGTGAAATGAGGCGTGTAAAATGAGTAATGAAAAAACGGAAGTGTTACCTAGGTCAGGAGATAACGGACGGTTTTGTGAGGATGCATAGATGACAAGATAAGAGAGCATATTTCCATTTAAGTAATCTCGATTTTTAAATGGATAAACTGTATACATGCATGTTTATATGGAGATATACATTATATATTAATTTTTGCTGGATACATACATCATTTTTATAATATAAATTACTTGGACCACCCACGCGCAAAATATTTAATTTGTCTCGTGTTCAAACACTTGCATATATTTACGATGTTTGACTTATGGTTGGCATAGTGGAAAATTAGGATTTTAGCTTGGCTTTAAGACAAAGGATAAGTCTAGGAAAAGTAATACAATTTACAAAATTGTACACATAAACGATGTGATGATGGCTATGATGTTTGATAATGTTCAAAGTGTGAAGTGATAATTTTAATTTTGTTTTTAACCAGATGCCTAGTCATAAGTAGCATCTGGTGCGCAGGAGGGGGGTTTTCCAACATTTTTACTGTTGCAATCATCAAACATCACGATCATCATCAATCTCATTCAAAAGAAACTGTGTAGTTAAAACTAGTTTTCCAGCTAAATTGGCCTGAGTGTACTATTGTTATAATATGCATGTATTTATTTGGTAAAAACAATAGTTTCAATTTTCAATTACGACCCCAGTACCTGAGAAATCAGCAGTAGTAGCAAAAGAAGGCAGCTGTGCGATTCTCAGTTCAGTTCCATAAATACATGAATAAACGTAACATTTATAACACGCCACAAAAACATGGATAGCAGATGTAACGCAACATACTAACGAAACATTATCATTTTTCAAGTATGCTGGTGTCAGCGTCGGGTCAGGATATTTTATGTAGAGTGTAGGCGTGAAAAAAGACGTAGAAAATTGAAGTTCCCTTAAAAACAATACGTATAAATGTCAAAACAAAGTAAAAAACAGTTTTCGAAAATGTCTCTTTGGCAATCGACATGAGAAAAGTTACTAATTAACTGTTAACCAATGCATTGATTTTACTGTGATAAAAAGGCTAGAATGTTTGCAGACTCCTGAGTACTCGTGAGTAAATTCGAAGTACTTGCTTGTACTTCAAATTACTCAATATATTTTTAATATGGCGAAATGAAAACTTTAATCATTACAGATTGTAAAAAGTAGGATACTCAATCAATGCAAAACGTGTGTTAATTTAGAATTTGTACTAGCGTCAAAAATTAGTGGAAGAAAAATAACATTTAGTAAAGCAAAATTCAGTAAAACTATTAATTTACAATGAAAAAACCTTCAAGTATTCAACATAACTGCATCGTCACTGTAAAATTCAGACATTGTCTAGCCTTGTAAGAAAATAATTAACAACCTTTTCCATCAACTTCAATGCTCTTGGATTTTTTGGAAAACAAATTTTTGTGTAATCCATCTCTTGCACGTGTTTATTCGTTAAGTACCCAAGTTCCATGAAACTAAAATATGTACCATTCCTTTTAGTTTAATTACATTGACTAGCTTTAACAAACGGTTGAATAATAATTACATATACTTAATTAGAAATAAATCAATAAGGTCTTCATTAAGACGAAATGGCTTTGATCTTAAAAATGTACTCATCTATAATTATTACATGACATGCATTTTAAATAGGGAATAAAAAATATTTGCAGACAAAAAAAGTCTCAAGTCAAGAGAATCCCCATTCACGTTTACTTAAATATCATTTTGATATAACAAATTTGAAAAACTGAAAGGTCCAGTATTTATGGGTTTTGTTCTAAAGAATAACAATGAAACAAATCAAAATTTTCCATTTATTATCAGAAAGAAGTATCGATAGAGCTAACTATTTCACATGAAAAAAATCATGTAAACAGGGAAACATTTTACATCCCGTTGTGAAATTCTCACGTTGACTTTTTTGTGAAACTGAGCCGTCAGTTTGAATGAAGAGTTTTGAAACTGTCATTTTCATACTCCTATATATCATGAAATTTGGAAGTAAACAAAATATGATGACGACAAGATGAGTCTCAGAAAATTTCGTAAATAAATAATATTATGGGTTGTATGACTCACTACAGGTAAATTTACAACAATAATAATGTTTAAAATATAATGCAAAATATTTTGTGCCTTGTTACTACGTTTTATTAAGTAGTGCGAGGTACTTCGTACTACTTGTTAAGTAGTGCGAGTTACTTCGTACTACTTGTTCATTTCGTATTTCATATGTCTGTCTGTCTGTCAACGCTCTAATGCAAAAGCGCTTTGACCTACTGACTTCAAATTTGGTACAGCCTATTGATTTTCAGCCGAATCGGTGCAGCGGCACCGGAGTAACGGTCAATTAACGGTTACATGCTAATCAAGTGGGCAAAAAATATTATTGCATAAATCGATAGATTAGTGTATTGGGATCTAACTTTGTCAAGAGGCCATACTCTAGAACTTAATAGTTTTGGAGGAACAACCAAACAACGGTTACATGCTTATAAACGTGGAAGAAAATTGTTGTTTTTTTTACTTCTAACGTTTAAAAATCAGTACAATAATACTGCGAGCACTACTTTATTAAATACTTAACTACTAGTTTAGTCTGCAGTCTGCATTGAGTAATTTTTGGTTTCACTATCATACATACATATTTGGTTTTAAAACATATCCGATATAGCAAAGAGTACTAGTGTCATGTTATCTTTGATCATCCACCTTGTTTTACACAATGCACAATAGATCGATTTTCTGATTTTGACACATTTGTGTACATGTGTACGTAAATTGGATACCAAAAGCTTATTTTGAAGAAAATAATTAATCTTAAATTCATAACAGGTTGATTTCCTACTTTCAAACGTTGTACATTGTACATACGCATCATTGCACATTGCTCCTATACCTATTGACTTGCTTGGTTATGTATGTAGGTTTTTGGTTTTTTGTTCATTGATTCCAAAATAATTATGCAAGTACTCAGTACACAAGTACAGACACGTGTTGCTATTGCTGTGGTTTTTTTGATGTTTCATACCTTTTCTTCTCCTTTCACTCCGGCACCTACAGACGAAACACCATACAATTCATGCAATTTCATTAATTCATGGGGGGTCGAAAAAGTCCCGTTGTCTAATGTCTAATGATGTAGTTGGAAAAAAACGTTTTCGTTGTTCCTCTTGTCAGAGAAACTGGCGTAATGTCGTTGACTCTGACAGAATGACATCCACATTTCTGAATCTGCTATTTATTTTGTTGTAAACAAGTTGATATTCATGGCAGTCAGTCTAAAAGATGGTAAAGTCAGTCAGGTCAATGTCGTAAGCACACACATTACAAGGTTCTTCCATGAATTTATTTTCACAGTTTTTATGAAAATGTAGCATGCTATATAAAACACGTATGTATGTATATACATATATTAAATGTATATCATATTTACAAGAATGGTATTAACATTCCAGGAGTTCTGGAGGTTTATGGTTTATTTACATGGTTGCTCCACGCAGAGCCTCCAGTGGTTTCAAATTCCTTTAATAAAATTCAATGGAGGTAACTTGTCGTAAAACTTGTTGTTATAAAAGGAATTTCAAAATTGCATATAATTTGCAGCAGCTTCTTAAAATGTTGACCAAGTCATTCAAAATTATGTTCTCAAGGAAGGAAACCAATCCCTGGGAACAAATTTTAAAGGAAAGGAAGATTGCATGTAAAATTATTATGGGTGTTGTTCCGCGTTCTGCCCACAACTTTCACTCTTCCCTCTTCTTTGTTGTTGATACTTCCACATCAGTCAGTCCTACAAAATGGGGATAGTGATGACGATGACTTTGTATTTCTTGTGTCACGTCCAACATGATACCACCGTCATTTCACATCGACATTTTAGTACCCAATTTAATTTTAGGTTATTTTTAGAGAACCAACATTCCCAAAAGTTGGAAAGAAAGTTTCCAAAAAAACTATTTTACTGTGCACTTGACAGCGCGTGACCAGTTTATTGATACCATACCAGATGTCCGAGTTGACCCTTCTATCTAATCAACCCCAAAAACACAAGGAAAACTTCAATATATTTAACTGTTAACGACACAGTAAAATATTAAATTTAGTAATCACCACCAGCCAAAGCACTAACTTTTTGTTCATAAAGTATGGCAGCAAAGATGCCTTTTCCATCTTTGTATATATGTTGGGACGAGAGCGAGGACATTTATGACATGTTTGAATAGTTTGGGAATGTGCACAAAAGTAATTTAAAAATATGTACCTAAAATTAATAGTGTTGGTGTTGGCGTGCGTGGTACACTATTGTGAAATTGGTATTGGTGTTGACAAAACTTACAGCTTGAGTGGCAGTTTCAACTTCTCATTAAGTCTATTTTTCACGCCTGTTGTACCCCGAAAACTTACATTCAGGCACTGATGACATGACATGAATTTAATTCTTCTTTTTTCAATCAAATTCCAAAGTTATACCGTGAAACCTAAAGCGTGGGTTTAACTTGTGGCATACTGTGTTTTTGTTTACCTTGTTGCCTCAAGAGTTTTTTAATGTCCCTTGGTGGCGGTGTGTATACTATTTTTAGTTGCAACAATTCTTCAAAAACTGCATTCAGAGTTTGAGTGAAATTATAATTTAAACAAAGTTTGCGTTGTTTTGGGTTCATGTTAGCAAATGCGTGGGTGGGTTGGATAGGTCATCAGTTGGAATAACACAATCTTCGAATGCTACATAAATAACAGTTTGAACTTATGAATAAAATTACATAACAAATGGGTACATATGTATGCATATTTTTGCCCTTTTAATTGACAAAACAAGATTAATAAAACAAAACAATCAATTAAGTTACTTAAAGAGTCATTATCACATGTTGCATTTTTTTAAATGATAATTGAAATTTTGTTATGTTTATTTCCAGGTGGCGAAAATGGTTCTTGTTGTGGTATTCGCATTTATTTTCTGCTGGAGTCCATATTTTATCATCACGGCGATCACCCAAGTACACAACTTTTTCGACAAGAGTCAATTCATCTTCACGATGCTCATCATCAATTTCCTGGCATTCACGCACTCCTGCATCAACCCAATCGTCTACTTTTCCATGAGCGCACGTTTTAGAAAGGTAACTTGCGTATTTTTTCTTCTAACTTTCTGCTTCCTTTCCTTAAACAAGTAAAAAGAAACATATTCCAGAAATAAGCTTTTGTTAAAACCAGATCCACCTGGATAAAATAATAAATGTATAGCTAGTGCAATGTAAATAGTACAGAAGCTCGTCACGTCTCACTTTCTCCTTATTCTTTTCACACACACACTACATGTTTCACACTTGATTTCCTTTTTTCACCTGAGTAACAGCTTGCAATTCTGATAAGAAGCATGTGTGTAACATTCCTTAGTAATTCGAGAAATACGAGGAACACGAAATCAAAACCAGCCAACTGTATGAGTACACACATGAAGAGTCGCGACGACATCATCCATTGCACCACAACCAACTAAATATAACCAAAGAATACACACAAAACAAAAAATTTACACTAAAACGTTAGGCTTGAGTGACAACTTTTTTGGTGCGGGGGAGTGCCCACCTCAAAAAAATGGCGGTGTCTAATGAAATGGAAATATTAGGTTATCTTTTATTCTGCTGCAGTATTAAATATTGTTCCTGTGATGCCTTCAGGGTGCATTTCCTTTTAAGAACGAAATTCAAAGAAAAAAAAACCAACCGATACTGCTGATATAACTAAAAAGGAAAGATGAGAAAGCGTCTTTGTCATATGGGATGGAAAACTAAATGAATAAAAATGAGAAGCATTGGATGACAAGCATGTACATACAAGTAATATGTAAGAAGATGAACAAAGATGAAGAAAAACAAGACAGGTATACATAAAAAATATGTATTTATTTTTTATGTATAGTAATCACAAACAAGATCTAATTACATAGTTTATTTGAACAAACAACTTTCATCCTTTTTCTTACTGCGCACTACATGATATTCTATTACGGTAGAGATAATATAACTAGTAAATGTACAAAAAATTATTAATAATAATAAAATGTTTTGCTATGACAGGGATTTGTATGCATCTTGGAGTCCTTATTGTTGTGTTGGGGCCGACATCGGTACTCCCCCGAGAACAGTTCTTCTATCATTCGGCGCACCAGTCACCGTCTCCTTAACGGTCGCCATACGAGCTACAGCGATGTATTTCAGTGTCCCAACTGCAGACGAAATGTGGAGAGCGGAAGTTGCCATCATTTTCGTCATCATAACGATGAAGCCGCTACGGCCGCCGCCTCCGATTCATTTGGGAAATCACCTAATCAAGCCAGAGTAGATGTAAGTGCGTTGCTTACTTTCTTCATGTGTGTGTGTGTAAAGTGGAACCAGCTAACTTCGCTGGTTTCACCCTATTTCACTTTATAGACCATACCATTCCATATTGCCATGCCACCAATGGAGCGAGCATAGAGAGAGATATTATCAATTTATCCAAAATAATGGAACACATGTACCTTTTTATGCGTTTACACTCCTTCATTTCATTTCCGTTGGGCAACTCTAGATTACTTCACATTACATCATTTCCCTTAAGATTTTATCTTTCGGATAGCTCGTGAAAAACGTGTCATTAAATTCCATCACCATTATGGTATCAAGATTTTTGGAAGGAAATTGTGTCATTTTTATTCCCAAAATATTGCACAACTCTCTCACAAGCATAGCATCTATGACCACATGCGGTCTGATCTATAAATGTTGAATGAGCCATGGCGACACAAAATAAAATGACCCATTTTCTTATTTAATCTTCTCACCTTCCACAATCAAATCATTAATATTAACCAAAAATGGTCAAAAGTAGAGAGAAAAAATGATAAAATAAAAAGCTCTCTTATTTTTCATGTGTCTGTTTTGTTTTATTACATTTGCAGAGGCTTTCACGATACCGGTACAATAGCCAGGATTCTACAGACCTGTATCCCAGACCAGTTGTCCTTCAGTTTGACTCTACTCGACGGCCTCAGTGTTGTAGCCAGCTTATTCCTTTGCAAGAGAGGAAACATCATACAAGGAGCAACAATCACTTTCTCCACATTCCACATAATATGCCGGCGTAAACCCACACTTTCTACTAATTCAACGGACAATGAATGAGCCTGTCATGCTTTTTCAAAATCAATTGGCTGAAATACTATAGTTACCTGAATGATTAGCATTATGTAGCAGCACATAAAATATAATATTATCCAGAGAAGCACGTTACCTGTGCTTAGTGAAGTGTGAGGTGAAGCTTTATTGAACTGTGGACTACTGTAACAATTTACATCAAGAGTGACATGGATAAAAATACTTGGAATCTTTTTACTTGCACCAAACTACAGATAAATGATGCGTGATTTGAAGAAAAAGTCTACTTACGTAGGCAGTTAGAATTGTATGTTTTAGAATAAAATTAATCTATTCTGTGACTTGATAAGACTGCAGATGAGGATACTTATTTTGGTAAAACCAACTGTATGATTACCTAAAATATGATAATGGCATAAATGTATAGTATTATATTAATTGTATAAGGTGAGAATTATATCGATGCGATGACGGTTACTATTGTACAGAAATATTACTATGTAAATGTAATGTATTACTAGTATATGGGGCAATGTGCTATACGGGAAACAGGGTAAGAACAAGAAGTTCTTTCTTAGAACCAAAGAAAAAATTACAACTGTGTGAAGGAACATTGAAGATTTTTTGGTGCGCTTTGGATACTCATTCATACGAACGACGGTTAAAACTAAAACCTTTCTCATAATACATTAAAACACGTACGTGTCTACATAATGCTTTCATGCGTAAGACTTTCTTTAAAATGATAAACCTGGAAAATAGCCATTATATAAATAACATGGTGGAAGGATTCAAAACAACTTAATTAATAATAGAGATTTCAGATTGTAAATATACCAAACTAGTTAACATCTACTTAACATCACTGAAAGTTGTGTGCGGGATTTGATGTGTGTGTGTCAATGTCAAGTATGCTTTTTTGGTGACGATGATGAGTGGGTGAGTGAAAGGTGAAATGAAATACAAAAGATAAATTGTTTATTGATCATGTTTTGTGAATAAGGAGCTGTCTGTAATCTAACGGTTTATCGTACTCTGCTTCAAGTACTACGGGACCCATCTTGTGGCCAAGATGAAGAAACTTACTGTAATAAAAACATATTTACGTGGATGGCCTAGTATTGTATTTATAATAGCAGTATATAGTACATACATTAAATAGGTATATTATGTTTATACTATTCAAAATATTAGGTACGCATTATTATGTATTTTAGAGATTTAAATATGCTGTACGTTTAAAAATATTTATAACTTCATTGAGTCAGTGGACATTAGCTAGTCTTGAGATACTTAAGTTTAACTAATTTTAAAGTATACCTATTTTAAGGTAAAAACAAACTGAACTTTATTGCGGATCATATTACCTGAGCCACAAATTTTGGTACAAAGAAGAAAATCAAGTCATTAGTGCTATGCTTTATGTGCAGTGCACTAAAACTTGTCTATCTAATTAACATTTATTTAAGTGCTAACAGTATAAATATTTTCAATAGCTGCTATTCAAAAAAAACTTGTAAATACTTAATACGTAACCATCAACCCAGAATATGTTAAGCGTAAAACAAGTACAATAGTGAAAAATGCCTATTTTTAATCATTCAAAAATGTCCACATGAAACAAATACAAGGAAAAGAAGCATTATTAAAAATTATTTCAAAAACTAAACACCGTCTCTGTATTGTAAATCTTACTACTTGCTAATTAAATATGTTTAAAACAAAAAGAGTGTGTGAATTTACTAATGAACTGATCGTATGACGAACGTACTAATTACAGCAGGTAATTAGAATAGATATACAATATTTATAAATATTTAATATCAAGATTATTATATTGATTCAATTTATTGTAAAAAATAAATTTATTTGCTGGATAATTTGATAAATAAAAAATATTCTAAAAAATATTCTACCATTGTGCACGTACCCAGATAGTAAATTGCCATGAAAACTTGCATTTTTTAATGAACCAATGAACCATAATCTGTATATATTCATACTTTATGCCAATTACAAAATAGAATTCATTTTTTCCGTCTGACTGTGTTACGTAAAAACAATATCTCTGATTGTGAGTTTGTTTACAATTACACGTTTTTTTTGCCATTTGATTTCCTAGGAACATATCCTGTGAACTTTCTGTTCCCTAAAAAATACAATCATTACGTTTCGCCACGTTAGTTATATTTTATGCTCTTCTGACTCTCTCTTTTGTGCCTTTTTACCGTGTGTGTCTATCTATTAATGTTCTTTGCCTATTTCGTTGCGTCAAAAACATTTATTTCCTTATTTGTTTTTTATCTTTGTTTCATTTTGATGACTTTCCTGTAAACTCACAATCAGATATACTCCATCAGTCAACCATTGTTCCATATATGTCCCAGTATCACTACCACTACCACCTACCACCACCACCCATCATCCAAATACAATTTTCCCAGAGCTGCAAAAAGAACAAGTAACGTGACAACATAACGGCGTCGACGACGACGGCACAAAACAAGTGATCAGAAACACCAAAATGGTACGAACCAAACTGTAGACTCCCCATTCACAAAATTTTCCATTAGCAAAACGGCATTAATCACTCCAATAATAATTTTAATTACTAGTAGACCTGCTACATACAAATATACCTTATAACAATTCAATTTACTACAGTTTTACAGGTAGAAACCTAACAAATAAAAAAATTATACAACCAAAGTTAATTGATTTTGTTTTGAAGTTATCCAAGCAGTAGTGGAGCGCTCTAGTTTGCTACATATATATTTCGTTTTTAAAACAATTTATTTTTTTTCAGAATTTTACTGTTGGAGTTTGGAACCTTGCCCCCTTTCATAGGTATTCCCCGTAATAAAATATCTTTATGATAAATCTATCCGCTCGTGCTGGTCCGCTGAAAAGGAGTGGGAAATTATTTTGACTAGTGACTTTTGCATTTCAGTTCACAGAGAGTAAAGTTGGATTTTATGTGATGTGGGTGTATTGTTCTGTTCCATGCTAATTTACTCATGGCATTGTTACAGAAAATGTATTTCAAGCTTTATTGTATTGCTTTTTACTAATAATAACAATCATCATTATTATCAGCATTTTGTACATTCCATATATTATTTTCTTTATCTTTTCAAAATGTGCACTCATCATACTCAAAGCAAAATAAGTAGTGCATATGAAAATGAAAAGCATCCATACATCCACAATCCCAAAACTACAAATACAAGGATAATTTAAGGTCATATCAATGACATGACATATCCCACGACCCTCATATTATTTTCCAAAGTAATTACTTTGATTTCTGATAAGTCAAATTGTATTAACAAGCAAAGAAACCCTTAACATCAAATACATCCAAAGTTCAAAGAAAGTTCAGTGAGAAGATCATCAGATCAGATCAGAAAACGCAAGATGCAAGATCACGTCTTCAAAGACTTGAATCAGCACCACCGCCGCCACCTCAGGTGTTCCATGGAATTCTTTGATAAAACCGTTGCATTAATTCCAAGTTCCAAAAGCCAAGCCTTTTTAGTTGACAAAATGCGGAATTCATAGAAAAATCTTTGTTGCTTTTTGTATCCACTATATAGCTTCTTTGTTTATACCCAAGTGCCCCAACACTTTCTACCCATTTCAATGGCTATTCCGCGAACTTTGTTCTCTGGGTAAAAAAATTCTTCATCTGTGAATCCGTGGAATGTGTACAAGGTTATCAAAATTAGTATTGAAATTACCAACGAATAATTTAACTGTGTATAGTTTAACAAAAAAACTGCTTTTCAGTTATAACTGGGATTTAGAAGATCTACAGTTAAAGTGGAAGTCAAGGTAATTATCTATTAATTATATTTAGTACATGTTGTAGTTTTGCAAAGGAGAATGATTTCTTTTTTTGCCGGCAATATAATTAAAATATGATCGGTTTCACCTATTAAGTAATTAGTGAAAATTATAGTTTTAATGCATGTGTTT
This sequence comes from Entomobrya multifasciata, assembly GCA_034693345.1. Lineage (NCBI taxonomy): Eukaryota > Metazoa > Arthropoda > Collembola > Entomobryomorpha > Entomobryidae > Entomobrya > Entomobrya multifasciata. The sequence continues at coordinate 5,163 of JAQFXM010004346.1, read as the reverse complement.
GATTGGACTCTGCCTTATTTGTTTTCATATGCTTTGTTTTCCATTGTTTTAAAGATTTGAAGAATTTTGTGGTGATCAAAATTTTCTACTTTATTAATTCCGTTTTTTAGGAACTTTTTGATCCCAGTTAAATACTGTAAAGGGCATTCATTATTTGACGACCAGATAGAATAATAATTGAATATAGAATACAGCACTAGAAATGGGTGCTGGTCCCAGTCGGAGCGTTTCCTTCCGAAACCCTGAGCCACCTGCCAAAATAATTCAGGTTCTAACTTATTTGCTAATATATTTTTGTACATATTTGCTTTGTTATCTCAAATTAATTCATCAAATTTATGAAAATTTATGATCATTTGTAAATAGAATTGCCTTTAAAATTGTATGTACATAGATAACTGAAGAGGTCGCTCAGAGAATGACTAATCGTTATGGCAAATCAAGTACTGAAGCTGCTGCCGAGGCAAAGTCACCACCACCTGCAGCAGCTGGTAAACCAGCTGAACAACGAGCGCCAACAGTATCGGATATAGTGAATCCAAATCCTCCTCCTCCACCACCTCCCACTACAAGTGGGGTAGTAGCTCAAACAGTTCCTCCTAGTGGCCTTCTAACGGCTGGGACTAAGGGCGTCCCAATAGTTGAAACCATTACGGCATATGAAGTAAGGCAACAGAAAGACCAGGAGTTGCGAGATAACGATGCTTTTTGGGCGAGTAAATTAAAGGAATTAGAAGCGCGGGTCAGTAAATGTTTCCATTCCAACCTCCAACTCACTTGGTTTCCAATAAGCATGTTTTTTTTACTTTAAGTTTTGGTTTTTCAGTATGTGGCATCTGCATTTGTCGCTGACGCTGAATTTAAGAAAGAAGTAGACAAACTTGACAAATTAGTACCTAAACCGAAAGAGCCGGTGTGTCAAGACGTATCAGGAAAGGTTGCTAAGTGTTACTCGGAGAATGCCAAGCAGCCATTAAGATGTTCAGATGTTGTAAAGGAGTTTGCTATTTGCGTGGAAAATCATACAGTCGTAAGTTGTCACATAGTTCTTTAAAACTACATAATTAAAATACGAATGAAGCTGTAAAAATTCTCCGTCTTTTTTTTGTCCAACAGAAAGGTCCCGTGTCCATGAGTGCGTAGTAGTAATTTGTGAGTTTTAAATAAAAATAATATATTTGGAATGAAGGCGCTGCCCCACCCTCCTCCTCTTCTGACATGTTCATAGTTTATTTCGCTGAACCGATGAAATTAAATGCCCTTCTTCAAACAAAAATGCTATCGTCTACTAGTTGTTATAATTTAAAAGATACTAGAATGTTAAATACATGAGTTGTGTAAAAACTGATTCAAGAAGCAATGTAGTAATAAAAAACATATATGGTTAGAAACATGACTGCTTGAATGGGAAACAATTTATTCTTCAAAGACAACTTGAAACGAAGATAAATGATTTTACTTAACATGAAGCATAAGAATATATTATAATTATTAGTAAATCTACTCAGCGCCCACATTTCATTTACATTACTAAGCATTATGCATGTGTATGAATTATAAATGATAAAACTAAATACTTTAAGCTAAAACGATTGATTCGCAAGTTTAAACGTTAAATAGGGATTATTTTATAAATTGTCAAGTAAACGGTATTAATTTAAACTTAAATTGACAACTTGTCCTATCATTCTTATTTGATAAATTCTGAATTCAACCAATCTTTTTTCTAGCAATCTTTAAGAGCTTTTTTAGACTATCCAAATTAGGAACGGGAAAACAAGTACAATATTTACATTTCCTAACATCATTGTAGCACCAAAAAGGCAACTACAACTTTACTTTAATTACAAACAGATGGATCTAGTAAAATAAGCGGGGAAAAAACTTATCAACTATCTATATCATTAACAGAAAGAAAATACTATGTCACGTCGCAAAGTCGCAAGCCCTTAATGTGATGCATTAATTGCTATATATGATGTTATACAAATACTATTATGCTCATGATTCATGATTACAATATAGATAGAATATATATAAAATTTGTCTCTTCATTAATAAGTTAAAACATACAGGTTGCTTCTGTTCCGCTGTTTGAAAACTATATTTGATTTGAAGCACTTAATGATTTTTACTGTGTTGCATTTCACGCAACATATTTTTCTGATTTCCCCCCCGGAAACAATGTCCTTTTATCAGTTCGTCCTTAGCTGATAATCACCATTTTGGGTAATATACCTAACCCATGGCAATGCCTGATAGCCACTCTTTTCAATAATTTTTAAATAACGGACCTAAAAATATTCATAGTATTAATTTATAGGAAAAGTAAATTGAATAGTTTTACAACATGAAAGAAACTTTACCTGTATTCCGGATGTGGTAAAATACGGTATCTCAAACCTCACTTGGATTGGAGGCCTCCCTTCACTATCCTCTCCAATCACGGACGGTAATCCAAAATGAGCTCTCATTAAATATTCCTTCCCACCTGGAAATGATTTTATTGTCCAAATGATGGCACTCTGCTCAGGGGCGTATTTAACGGAGCCTATGCCAGTCTTGAATTTTGGCGAATCGGCGTCGCCAGGCACTGGAATTATAATTTCAACGTTATTTGCAGTAGACCGCCGTTTAAATTGGGACTTGGCCTTCACCATGTATTCCACCCTGCTATGAGCATGCCTTTCAATTACTGATTCTATCCAAATCAGTGGTTTAACCTGAAACGTTCCAAAGTACAATTAATTTAAGCAAAAAAATCTACAAATGCATGACGTTTCTCAACTTGAAAATTCAAAGAAAACTTACATGCGTATTCAATCTATATGACATCAGCTCAAACTCTCCATCAGGTGGAATGAATGATATTGTACGATCAACTTCAAACCTGGTAAACCGGAAATACATATAATTAAGCTTCACTCCCAGCCCAGTCATAAACTGTTCCACGTTAACAACAATCCTATCCAATACCAATAATACACTTACCTTGAAAGTCGTACGCACTGATGGAACTTCACATCTTCCAACTCAACTGACTTTGATTTCCCCCTACCAGTACTTTCAAATAGTACTTTATCGTTAAGCCCTAGCCTTAACTCTGGCATTCCTGAAAGATAAACCCTCATCTTTATCGCGCCCACTATTTCACTTCTCAAAATATGACCATTTGCATTAGCCTGCAAAGAAAATCCATTAATCACTATAAGTTACACACTATCACTTCAACCATGAACATATTTTTTACATATTTTTTTTATCCCATAAAACAAATCTAACCAGCAAATTAACGGATTCTATGACATCTAAGAACACTTCATTTTTCCTATATTTGATTCCTTCCGATCTCCACGACACCGCATTGGTAACTGCCATGGGAGGTCTTGGAGCCACCTCTAATTTATGCCCTTCCTGTGTGATGTATCTGCAACACAATAATTACACTTAAAAAATGATCATGAACATCCATAACTTCCACAACAAATACAACTTCCAGTTAAAGTTACACAGTCTTACTCCTGCAATATTTTACTATCCGTTGTCTGTGGATAACCAAAGTCAATCAGCTCATCCATCAACTCGTAAATAATTACGAAGTTATCTCTAATACTTTCCTCTTCCAGCTCTTTAAAATATTCTATCATCACCTACAATTCAAAAACACATTTAAAAAATAGTTACACACAAACCAACAAGCTAAAAACATTACTTTTATTTCACACAGATTCCCATTCAATTTACCTGCACTAATTTATGAAGGAATGCAAAAACCAATGCTATATTAGCATTCATTCTTGTGATGGAAACTATATACAAATTATTATGCTTAATGTACGCAAAAGTACAATCATTTGTAAGCAGTATAGGGGTCACATTCCCTTCTTCCTCCTTTTCCATCAACAACGGCATAAACTTTTCTATTGACCCCATGTCTGAATCCCCTCTGTAGTTTCTGATATCAACACCTACCAAACAAACAAATACCATATTTTAATTATCAAAATTTTTAATCACCTTTCCAAAAAAATCTTTTTTTCAAAAAAAATTAAATATTGACATACCTTCCCCTTTACATCCAATATAAACACAGCAGAGGACGACATTTTATGACGGGCCTTTGTTTATATATATTTCTGAATATTTCTACCATTAATTATTATTGTTGTTATTTATTCTGCCACCCAACAAGTCAAGTGACAGAAAATAAGTTTTTTTTGGTAAGTCACCGAAAGTCACCCACTCACACAGACTTACAAGAAAATATACAAACAGCAGTCTTGGTGAGAGAGGGGCATTTTGTATTTCGTGTGTAAAAAAAAATGTTGAGATGATGTGATGATGATGATGAAGTTTCAGGCAGGTAGGTAGATTACTCTACGAAGGAGCAAGTGCGATTTTTTATTGCGGCGGAGTATACATTTTTTGATAATGCTCCACTGCCAACTTAAAAGGGTTAAGTTTGTATCTCTTCATCATCTCACTGGCCTGCTTCTGCTGTCGGACGTCTTTTCTGGCCTGCCTGGCATGCATGGTGATGAGATGACTATTATATTACTTGACTGACGTGGTTTTACAATCATTATGAATGATGATGGTATTATAATAGGCCAGCAAGGTAAAGTCAAAAAACTTAATGTAAAAGTGCTGTGTTGAATGAATGGCCATGGCAATATGCTTCCCTTGTCTGTCATCTTATCATCATCAACGTAGGCCAGGTAAAAATGCCATTAAGCAACAAACCTAAATAACAACTCACTTTCTTTCACTTTTACAAATCCACCTGGAACATTGTATTGGTTATAGCAAGGCATCTGATTATAATGGCAATGGCAAGTTTATTATGGTATTTTATGGTTCCTAGCCAAGTCAGTGAGTAAATAGACTCATGTAATGGATTTACTAATCTGCTTTGATGAATGAATGATAATGATTATGTTTTTTGATAATCGTCAATTAGCGTAAGCTACCTGTGAACTTTTACGATTTACGATGTATGTTTGTCTGTCAGCAGGATAACTCGAGAGCATATTTCTACAACGTGGGTCGTCATACATTTATCAAAGTTTGATCCGATTCTAGGTCAACGGGGTCAAAGCAAAGGGTCATGTGCACGCTTAATGAATGCAGATTAGGATTAGCCGCTGTACGCTGTTATTATGT
>JAQFXM010004345.1:0-17398 GCA_034693345.1 Entomobrya multifasciata | reverse complement strand
AACTATTTATCCTGTGACCGAACATTTAACTGGAATTTCATCTGATTATACTGAAAGTGGGCGTTTTGTTTTGAGGCGGTGTTTAAGATTCATCAGTTATATTTCGAAATCACCCCATTTTCAACACCAGCATTATGACTGTTGACTCCGTTTCCAACGACAGCGTCATCACCACCCTGAGGTGATCAAGTGGTAATCCTCCTTAAAAATCCCCAACGTGGCTTAACAACAAAGGAAGGACCAGGTCTCAATTAAATCCAAAGCTCAGGACTATAGCTCCCGACAAATGATAAAAATAAAGAATAATACAAAATGCTACTAACTCCAGTGGCAAACAATAAGACTTTATTCTCACTTCTTGGTTCCAGTTAAACGAACAACTGGCCAAGGCCTATTACCAATTACAAATTACACTCTCGTATTAATACTACTAGCAGACAAAGAAAAATATTGAACTAACTGGGACAAAGAAAAGTTGAATTACAATAAGAGTCAAAGATGCACCGGAAATGTACACCAAAAAGTACAAAACAAACATCTAATCTTTGTTTTTGAAGGAAAATTGAGCTTCATGAACAAATCCAATCAAAATAAACAAATAGAACTAATTATAATAATATCATTTCTCCAAGTAAACATGAAGAAAGTCCAAAGGTCGCTTTTCACAACAATAGTGACAGGCAAATGAGCTGAGCTATTAGTTAATCCTGTTGTGGTAGAGTGACTGTTTTAAATCTTTTTGTGCTACGCTACCCACCGAATCTAATAGAACAAGTTATTACTTATTATATGTAATTGGCTGCAAATTCACCATTGTTTTATGATTTCTGTTTTGTCTGCTTAAAGGCCTTTAGCTAGAATAAGCCCACCGTTGGCTGCCGCATACATTGGTTGGGGCCAGGAAACCGACCCCAATAAAATAACATAAGGGGATTACTATATCACATTCCTCGTATTATAGTATAAGTACAAACATAAAAGGTACTTTCACAGGTTTCTGAGCTCAGAGATTCTGGAGAACAAAGTATTGATGGCAAATCTGAAGACTGTAACACAGACTATTGGAGAAATATCGTGGATGTATCTGCTCTTACTTTATTTGATTTTTGTAACCACTAATAAGTATAATTGGATATTTGATCGTGAAATGGAAATAATACTCTTTATATATCCGATACTGTGAATTGTCTGAATTTGGCACCAGTTTGTGTATTTGGGCCAAAAGATATGTGAACACTTAACAATTTAGCCGACAGAAAATTTTCAGGAAGCATATATATTTCACATTGAACTGTAGCCTCATGTTCTCATTAACCAATCTGAAAACTCAGGTGCATGTTTGAACAATCATGATTGCATTTTATGACGTTTTCAATGAGCACAATATCAAGATATTAGAAAATTCTAAGGCATTGTTTTTCAATTTCCCAATTCACGGGTTTGTCAACTGATGCTTCATAATACTCGGCACAACCTTTATATATTTTTCCCCGTCTACTTTGAACATGTGCCAAATTATACCCACGCAATATAAGTCTACGGCCTTTATAATAACCACAAAAAATAATACGTGTAGAGACTTTTACAAATAGTACTCCAAAAATACGATACGTAACAGATGCACTATTATAACTTGTCATGCATAATTATGTCTTAAGATTTTCATCCAATGTATTGCTTCCTCAGTAACGTAATTTTTATTAATTTCGTAGGTTTATATATTTATGGATAAAAACTAAGCTTGCATATCGAATTTATTATGACCTTCGATATATTAGGCTTATGTTTATGTAACAGTAAACGGCGGCAATGAGTATACCCCAAAATTGGTTATTACGTTATTTTATTCCAGTAGGAGCTTAGCAACGCGTGCTTCCGGTTTTTGAAGCATCCTCACTGCAATAATTTTTCAGGTAACCGTAATTATTTTACTTCAAAACCGCATTGAACCAAACAGTTCTATCAAGATCGCAAAGTATTTATTTATTTACTCTCCTCTGGGATTATACGAAATCCTTGATTATGCTTCGTAAATGTAGTCCTTCAAAGTTTTCATAATTTAAAACAAAGTGCGACATGGGCGTAAAATTTTCTCATGCTTGACATCCAGCTCAATGGAATTTTCCTCAATTTAAAAAGCTACAAAATTGGAGACAAACTTGGTTGCGTAATCTATTGTTAATTTATCAATGAACGCAACCTTTCTATATTCTGTACCAACTTTTCAAATAAATTGGACTGGTAATTGTGAGAGAGCTTAAATATTTTATAGCAGAGCTTTATAAATTGAATGAGAGTGGGGAACCTTTCCCGTCACAACTAATTTTGGTAAAGAGAGAAAAACAAAATGATTTGAATGAAATGCAATTGTGATTCGCTCATTTGCTTTGCTGCAATATTTTGAGCTTTGTTTAAAACATCATAAAGCGTATCTTGGAGTTTAAATTTAGACTTATATCTGTAAGAAAAGTCTAAAAGGATTTCATTTTATATCATGCGAATATTGTCATATAATTCCGAAGGATCAGGTTTAAATCAGGAGTCGTGATGGACGACAGCTTTTTATGCATGGTGTTTATTTGTTTCTGTACTAGGTGCATCTTGGTAGCATATACGACAAAATGATTCGTTTATATTGAGTTAAAATGTCTGTAAGTGAAGTTTTCATTATACAGTTAATAAAACCGACGGGTTTGTACTTTCTGCGAACATTCTTCTGCATTATTTAGGAAATCATATTACTTATGAAACTTTGGATAGTTTTATATTCTGGTTTTTAGGCTTGAGACCTTATTCATTTGTCCATTGTTAATGCCCATCAAACTTATAAAAAAACATACAGATTATATAAATTTGCGTCAAGAAAACCTGTTTTTAAAGGTGCTGCTGAACTGCTTATGTATTTTGCTTCATAATAATTTGTATTTCAGATGAAAAAGTGGCAAATTGAGCTCGCATGCATTATTTCTAGTTACAATTCCAACGGAACCAAAACTCCAATCAAAGAGTGCATAAATTTTGGATACATAAATGGAATTGGCAACAACGTGGCATTTGTGAGTTACTTATCAAGTTGTCTGTATTTACATTTATCAATCAGTGCATCATTTCATTCACCAAAAAGGCCACCATGTGCGATAGTAAAAAATAAGTTTTCGGCGAGGTCATGAACTTAGTTTTACCTGTATCCAAACCTGCAATTTTTATGTTTATCCCCACATGACGTAAATTTTGTTCATGTTTCAGAAAAACCATTGGTTTGCAACTTCGATTAAATATCTGAGAATTGCACGTAGGCCCCAATTCTATTCTATACTTTTTTTCTCTTATTCCCGTCTATCGATTTTTTTCAGGCATAAAGTGCAAATAAGATAAGCACATTAGCTCCTTTTCATGTTTCCTTTTTATCAGCTATAGGAACACGATCAGTTTTATTTCCAATATAAACATAAAGTTTCTGACACGAAATAAAATAATAAAATTCATTTTCGGCTTAGCTGAATTATTTAAAGCTCGTGTTTTATACTGGAACGATCATTCGAAAGCAAAACAAACATTTCAGATGTAAACGTTTATACATGTATGCCGGATAACTTCCTCTTCTTTATCTTGGAACACTATTTGTAAGCCGGAAAGGTCAAACAATCTTTCAAAAAGGTTTTTTGAAGCATGGTTGTATTTATACTTCGCCACAAAATGGCAGTTTGCATGTCAACGGAACGAGCTGTCTAACCATTTAACTCGGAGTACAACAACCTTCTTTTAATTTTCAAAAGCAGTGGGGATGCAAAGAATATGAAAACGATCTCCTGAATTCTAAACGGAAAATGATAGTTAGAAACTTTCTTTTGCTTTTTGGTTAGAATGCTTACAGCTCACTGAATAGTATTCACAGCATTCACATGTGTGTTTTTGTACTTATACAGTTTTGAAGCATGTTTTATGCTTCGTTGAATTAACTTCGAAAGGAGAATCCCCCACGTGTTATTCAGTTCCTTAAAAATGCTTTTGAAGACATTATTAACTCTGGAATATATTTTGATGCTTCTGTTCAGGTACCATATTGTAAGTTCATGGCTTTGATCCCGAAAATTTAATTGATGTTATTATATTTCTAAAGAAGACCCGAAGCAGCAAAATATCTCATTTGAATCCAAATAAGTTGGCTGGATTGTACTAAGATCTCAAGTTTTCTGTGTCTACGGAACTTGCATTATATCAAGCAAAGACGTTCTTCAAAAAACCTTTTGATATTTTGCTGTAGACTGTGTCATTTTTGCATTCCAATATAATCTAATGTCACATAATGAAATGCAATAAGCCTCCCGGGGTTATTACTTTTTATCAGCTTGACTTCCTTTGGATGAGAATTCGGGTTGTGTATGGAATTTCCTTAGACATTCTTTAATATAGTATGTATTTTGGCCACCTGACTGAAGAATTTCATTGCTATTGTACCTGTGTTTATGCAATACATGTTTAAAATGACACCTGGAAGGAAAGGAATTTGATAAATGCTTGAATAATTATAAATTTATTTCAAATTATTATTAAAATTTAATATAATTCCTACTTGCTACGGAAACCGAATAGTCCAATGTATTTGATATCGATAAAATATGTTAGCAACTAATATTAGTTAAATACTTTCCTTTACTAAATATTCGTATTGGTAGTTGTTTGCGGATTTACTGGAACAGTTCATTTTTTGCATACATACACATACATATACATACACACAGCAACATTAAAAATGACATGCGATTCATATCTGCATCACCAAATTCCATCTAACTAATTAAAAAACATTGAACTCGATTCGTGCACTTATATTCTTTCACTGAACTCCCTTAATGGTACTGAAGCTTGACAAAAGCTACTTTTTCTAGGTTGTCTTGATCCCAACATATCCGCTGCTGCCACAACACCACTTAAACTACTCCATGGATGCTCCGGCGAAACTAGCAAAGAACTTCCATCACTACTTCTATAACTATTATGCACATGAGAATAATCTACAACGTTGATGTTAGTATTCACACAGATTCGCCAAGATGAGTAGGATGCAGCCGACATAAGAGAACTTCTGGATGGAGAAACAGGTAGATTTAAAATGCTATTAGTAGGCCGCATATTCCTGTACGGAGGATTTTGAGAGGGACTGCTTGAGTTTTCACTGGGTCGGTGACCAGAAGAATGACTGTGGCTGTTGTTTTGGCTGCTATTATAGGAGTCACCACAATTTGTTGGAGAATGTTGTGAGGTTCTTATGGAAATAGTAGCTCTACGTCCATTATATTGGATAGTAACTGGACGCTCTAGTAATAAACTTGAACCTGCCGTACAACCTGTATTTCGATTAATTGTACGACCACGAAATAAATTAGCATTTCTGCGGGCCATAAATCGACGATAGACGCGACGAAATGCTGCACGGACGTCTTTGCTCAGATAGCAGTAAGCTATGGCAACAAAAACCCCCTTGGAGAGCCAAATAAATGTAATGGGTTAAAATGAATGTAATTTTTGTATTGAATGCATTTAAATAAATGCATAAAATCATTGATTGTTTACCTGTGTGGACCCAAAGAGAGTATTCAGAATAACAAAAGATTTGTGCAATGCACCTCCAGGATTGTATAAAAACAGGAGGTTGTTTATGCCAAGCAGTGGGAAAAGAAACATCGTGGCTTTTGCTGCTCTTCTGTAGATTAAAAATTAAAATGAGCTCAATATTATACATTCGTAGAATAAAATGTTAGACGCTAAACCAGTGTTGTTCTGAAGCATTACCTAAATTGCAAAACATCCGAATTGGGTCCTGGTGTATGCACTTTGGTTAGCATGACTTTCAAAATATTGATGAGAAACATAAAGTTGACCTGTATAAAAGGACAGGCTCTTGTGAATAACGTATGCATACAAATGATATATTAGAGTGCACTATGAACTTACAATGAGAGCCAGGATGATTGGACAAATGATTATCCATATTTCTTTCATTTCAGCGTATCCACTCCAACAGTGCACGTCATGATTAAAATGCATGATAGTGCCCCAAATTGACATCAAAACTAATGGTAGCACTACACATTTAAATTTTCAAGTATAAATTTAACGATATCTTAAATATTTGTAAAGATTTCTTTTGAAAGACTGTTTTTTCTTACACCAGCCAATTGTATAGTAAACTTTAAAGGGAGTTCGTCCATGAAAAATATTTGTTGTAAGTTTTCCATTGATGTAGATTCCCTGAATAAACATCCAATTGATGGAAGTCAACGTAGCGTAAAGGTAAATTATAAGAACTCCTTTGCAAACCATATCCTGAAAAGTTTATTCAAGTACTTTAGCTACTCGAAGATGTGAATATAACTTCTTCTTGAATTTAACAAGTGACTATACTTACGAGACTTCTGTAGTGTGTTGTGTGATTGAATACAAATGGCTCGGTGATAATAAACAGCATAATGTAACGAAGCATTAGTGCTACCATAAGATGAATATGAATGGTCACTCGGTCACACCATAAAACTCTGTTAGAAAAACAAGCGAAAATAATAATCACTTGAGTCTCAGAAACTACAAAGAATACTACATAAATATACTGAAAAGTTATTTAAGTTTATAATTATATTTCGCATATTAAAGTTTTGATGGATTTCCAGCAAAAAACATTACTGAACGGAATCCAACGGTTTAAAAGACATACGTACCTAAAATAGAAGAAAATGGAGACAGCCAATGATAAACAAATGAGAGAGAGTATGGACCCAATACAGAGTATATATTGGACTGTGGTAACAAGCTCGCTTTCTCCAACCTACAAACAAAAGCAATGTGACATTACACAACTGTGGTTTGTGATGGAACTACAAAAAAACTAATTATTTAATTCTAATGAAATTCCAATACGTGTTTCTCAGCCGCATCAATAAGTGCGTCATATGAGTCTGCACACTCTGTATAATTTGTCCAGCCGCCCCATAACCACGTTCCATCTGGTTGACAAACTCTATACCCGTGGCCTTTAATTTAATAAAAAATTGCATCACAAAATTGTTAGTGAAGTGTATCTAGAAACTAGAGCTTTTGCAGATATTCGAATCGTGTCGTGCATGCATTCGATTCTAACTTGTTTTTATGCATGATAATATTTAACCTTGTAAATGAGGAGCGTATAGAGGTTCAGTTTCTGTAAAAGCCTCCAAACATGTTCGGTTGACGGTTGATCCAAGTAGTGTTGGCGGCCAGCAGTAAACATTATCCCAAGTTGCATTACAATACGTACCTGGAAAATGCCAATGTCAAAGCAACATCCATTACGAGACGAGGTACATATTGCATCAGAAAAGCACTTTACATTATTTTGAAGCACAATTATATTGCCAAGTTTTGCCGCTCTTATCTAACAGAAAATCAAAGCCGTTTCCGGAAATGTATAACAAACTTACCTTCAGGTAGATCCTTTTGAGTGACAAGCCACGAGTTGAGTAAGCATCTCATCCCGGACTCACTTTCTCTCACATTTTCCAACTCAGATATTTGCCAATCACTCAATGACGTCTTTAAATTTTCCAATCGATGAATGTCATTGTCACTGTCACTAGACCCATTTATAGATAGCATATGATTTACCATCAAGTTGATATCCAGCTCTGTTGCATTTCCAGCCTGTTTACCAATAGTATCCTTCATTATATCTTGATGAGTATGAAAAGTTTCATGGAACATAGGGTCCATTGAAACCTCATCACTCTCTTTTGATGTTGCCCAATCCATTACTTTGGGTTTCTACTAATCAAAAAAGCCTTTCAAGTGTTGAAGCTCAATTAGGTGAATCTCAACCCACCAATTTAATCAACGCGCATTTTGTACTTATTTTGGAATTGGAACTTTAATTTGACCAACGGATATTTTAAGCATAGTCTTATGAACTTTTTATAACCTTGGTCATATCTACTCAAACAACTGTCTGTAATTTGTGTTTGTTTTACTCGTAAAATCGTTTTTTAAAGTTTCTATTATGTGCTAAAGGGTTTACAAATGTTAAGCAAAACAAAGCAATTTAACGAGTTCTTGTATTTTTATATTAGTTGGTTATGGCATAGAAGTGGTACTCAGCTTTACCCTTCCAACTTTCACTTTTATTGCTGCAGCAAAGTTAGTCCGACAATTTATTATGAAAACTTTAAGTGTTTATATTGAAAACTGCTCTAAAAACCAATAACTTGCACCATTTATTTATTTACTAGAAATTGACATTTCATTAAGTTTTTATGACAACAAAATTACTCTTACGTCAAGTATACTTGTGAACGTCAAGTGAACTGTATATGTGAACGTGAAGTAAACGTCAACTGAACTACACTTAAAATACCATTCGATTTATGCTATCCAAAATATCACACTGAGATTATACTGTAACAAATCAGTACTATATCACAAGTATATGATGATTAAAAAGTGGTTTTGGGCAGAACTTGTGAATAAAATGTTAAAATTTCCAGCTTACAACTTGCTACTGCCATATTTTCAAGACTGTAAATGTCGAAGCACACATTTTCAACTTCAGATTTGCGGTGGTAAGAGAATTGATACTTTCTCCAGACCAACTATAAAATCAGTTGTATAGCGATTAAAAATATTTTTTGTGTTTTTCTTGTTAATTCGCACACACAGTTTTGTAATATCGAATGTAGTAAGTATTCTTCAAAAAGCCTTGTTAGATATTTTATTTTAATTTTAAAGTCCTTCCTTAAGGAAAGGACGGCTTTTTCTTAAGTCAGGTCTCCAATCGCCCCAAAAAATGGCAGAAAATTTCAGACTATGTTATTACAGAGTAAAGGTAGTGAAAGCTCTTAAAAGACGGAGAAAGTTTCGGTGAAAGCTGATGTGTTTCGAGAGAAAGCTCAACTCAGACTGAATGTGTACGACTTGTAGCATCATGTTTAGTATGTGATGCTGAAATATGTGTCTCAACCTACTCGTAAAGATTTGATACGCTCAGCCTATGCCATTTCTTGTATTCAGTTTTACGGGTTAGTAATGTCATGTAGACAAGAATAAGACAAAGTGAAAGCATGTGGAATACGAGAGAATGTAGTCTTTCAGCACGATCTCAAAAATGCTTTATATTGTAAGAGAACTGTCTTGTAAATTGCAAATTTATCTCACCAGTTTTATAGGTATATTAGGACTACTGAAAACATAATGATGTCCTTCATAAGTTTGCAAAGTTTTTCTTTTGCAAAACATTTGTTAGAACTATTCCTGGTTCGTACTTAAGTAACAAATAAATTTCAAAAATAACTAGGAATTTGTTGCCATAGTTTTAAGAAAATATAGTGTATAATTAAAGCACGTTGTTAGAGTGTGGTAATGGCTTGTTTTTTAAGACATGAATATTTGCACATAGTTGAAATAATTCTGACTAAATGCGTTAATTTCATGTGGAAAAGATGCTGTCGCGATTGTTATGGAAGACTCAAATTTAAGCTGAGGTGCGCACACATGACACGCATACATATTTCTATAAAATTAATTTCTGCAATATTAAAACATGTTCTGAGTTCTGAGTATGATAAAAAATACGAAATGGGGATTTTTTTCTTATGTTATAGTGCTCGTGGCAAAGCAATTAAAGAAAGTCCTTTCTGTCATTTAATGACGCAATTAATTATTTTGTTATTGGAGCATTTAAATTTAATGCTTAGATTATATCAAGAATTATAAAATCAATCCTAAACACTGAAACAGTTTTATGTTAAAATTCAATACGACGAGGATATTTATTGGATTTGATCGCAAAGGCAACGAAAAGCTTTTACACAATTAAAGGTTAAGTGTTTTTGTCATGAGATGAAAGAAAGAAAGAAAGATGATGAACGTTGAAAACAATAATGACATTAAAAATGTTAGCTGGCTTAATTTTTACCGGTAATGTCTCCATTTTCTACGTAAAATCAAATCTAGGTTTACACATAACTAAATTCTATGGACTTCATGATGAGTCCCAAAGACGATTACACATCCATTAAAATGCAAACTTTAATGCTATTTATAACAAGTTAGGTTAACCAGCTAAAAGTTCCAAATATAGAATGTAATGTTTTAACGGAGCCAGAGAGGAGATTTTTTTAAAACAAAATTGATAAAAGTCCGTGAAAAATTGTTGACAATCTAACTTGAGTGCTTAATTGCTATTATACATTGGCAACAAACGTGACCAAAAACAAATAAGAGGATTAAGTCTAAGCAGCGCTTATTTTTTCTGGGCAAGATATAATAGGTTTAGTTTATATCTTATTTGAGAGCCGCTGTTCTCAAAACTCAACTTTGGAACCGTATTTTGTAGCGAAATATTGCACAATAGAATACAGCTTAAATATCAGGTTAACGTTTTACATATGAAGCGAATGACCGATTGAGCAATAGGTATTGAAAACATTGATTGACTGGACCACTTTCGCAAAACGTATTGAATCCTCTTGAAAACACCAAGCTTTTATTGACAAGTTTAGAATTGATTTTCCCAAGAGGATATATTATATCAATAGGTAAAAATAAACCTATTCATCACATTTCTACCATCCATTAAATTCAAAAGAAGAAAAACGTTTTGGGTGAAAGCTACTTCAAGCGTTTTCATTAACAAAAACTTTCAAGTCGTTAAGTTTTTTACTGGATACACACATATCTAAGATGGTACATTTCCACTATTTTTCTGTTACGAGTTCACGTTGGGAAGATATAAAGGTGATTTTGGGTTCATGGCTATTGGGCATTTCTTAAATTGAACTAATTGTTAATCAATACTGGGTTTTCTGTCAAATATATTTTTATATATTCAATCTCTTTTTCACTTCAAGAAATATTTATAAAAATTATTTAGAAAACATCTGAACCATATGTATACATTTGCCATAAAATATTTTTTGCACCTGGTTTTTAATGACAAAAAATGGAATGGCAAAATAGACCACTTGGCAGCGCGGATGCGAATTTACAAAAACGCAAATATCAATGTGAGAAAAGTAAATAGTCGAAGAACAGACTTTTTACTCGTGAGTGAATTTTTTACAAGGTGGCATTATCAAATTTACTTACGTCACAACAAAATATTTTAAATATTGGCACACAACATCATCCAGATTTTTTGTCATCTCCCACACGATTGTAAGTAGCACAAAAATAATTAATCAATACCTATTATATGCTAATTAATTGCTTATTATAAAAAATGCGCTTTTGAATTCTCAAACATTTTTATTCTCCAACCCACTTTTTTACGCCTGAGAAGTTTTTATGCAATAAAGTTTTCGATTACGAATTGATTAGCGTATTCATAAGCGTTTTTATGCAAAATGCTTTGGCGTAAGCATTGCTGAAACCAGGAGGAAGAATTTAATGACGTATTAAATGTATTGTCTTCCTTTCCTGGTATTCCAAAATATCACAACTTGTGAATACATGATCACGTACGCAAATATTTGTGTCACAAATTAAAAATGCATAGGAATAATAGTTGCGCTAGTAATATGCAAAAAATGCTGGAATTCGAATAAACCATTTCTTCTAAATCAAGTCGATTTACTCCGAAAACTTATCCAACCATTCTTTCAGCATCATTCACAAATCATAACACTATAATATCATAATTCATTTACGGCACATTTCTTTGCATATGATCCCATAACAAGGACAAGTGTTTGCCTTTTACAAAATTCATGGTATAACTTATTCACGGTTGATTTTATCCAATCTGACTTACTGACTAATGAATACCCTCTAATATTGCTACTTATAATAAAAAGCTTCAAATAAAAAAGCATAGTTGTAAAATGTTGGTTCTCAATTTGGATCAAAATATTACAAATAACTTTATCGAACTCTTGTGAACCATAAGTCATCAAATAAAACGACAATTTTCATGGTTGCAAGTTATATTTATTTATTATTTATTTATCGATCCAATTTACTCAAGTATTTTGCAATCATAGTCATTAATACAAACACTGATATCTAACAAGTAAGCTTTTTTAAATCAGTGACCTAGAAGTTTATATGAAGAAAGGATATGATTATTTGTGTTGTAATGCTTCCAATGCTTCACATTACTATGGTCCTGGAAAAACTGTTGTAAAATCATAGTAGTTGATGTCATAACAAGATTAATAAAATGTATTTTGATCATGTCACACCATTTAACAGGGTCTTTATATGAAGTTGGAATTATGTTTATATCATATTTCAATCTTCTGATATTTTGTGTATTGTCTGTACACGCTTCTGTTTGTTTTCAGGTAATATTGGCTTTAATGCTATTTTGGTTACAACCGCAGGAATGATGGATATTTTACTGTACTCCTGCAAAATAAATTTCCGAAAATGCGTGATTTTCGACTTTTCAGTTTATATATTGCAAAACGCATTCCGTTTACCTGAGAGTCCACAACAGTCACATCATTGATACGATGTTGTTTTACTAAAACGATTTTCAAGAAATACATAAAACTAGCGTAAGCAGATTGGTAGATTGAAAATATTTATGTTACATTTGCATCGAGATTTCATTGAATTAATTTAGACCACCAATCTCCTGAAAGAAAGTAATTTTTTGAAGCTACTTCCACCTTCTTCTCTTTAATTATTATTCTCGGCGATGATGTTTTTTAGTATTGTCGTCATCTTTAGCAATTATTTTGAGTTGTTTAAATGCTTATAAATATAATGGTGTATCCCGTTTTCCTAAGATTGTTTACTTTACAGCATTAGGCAATATTTGTTCAGACCTTTGTTTTTAATCAAATATAAAGCTTCAGCAAGGGAATGATTCAAAACCAAACTGAAATGATTTCTCCAGGGCAATCCGTATTTAAAAACTCTCGCTGTTATTTTTCAAGCAACAATCTTAGACAATGTCTCTATGTATTTTTCTGCGTAGCATTTACAAAGCTGTTTCCACAATTTCGGATGTAACTTTATAAAAACAGGAATTCCAAAATGTTTTATCGGTAATTGCACAAATTTGTCAATGCGTGTGGGTTTAAGCTCACGTCCAAAAAATGCAAATTTCGGTTATGTTTGCACAAAAATGTTTTCAGGTGGGATGAAAAAATGCAACATTTGATCCATGCGGACGTTTTCTTTGTGTTTGTGGGGCTTGTTGCAACATTAAAAACTATTTAGTCATGACATTCATTTATTTGTTTAGTATATTTTTATTGATTGATGTTCAGTCAAGTCACAGAGATAATGTTCTAAGTTCAACATATATATTGCATGTGTAGCATATTTTTTGTAATAAAATAAATCAATACGATCATGTAACTACCACATCTGTTTTATAACAAACCTTAAAGCGAAGTATAATTGTAATATTATACTCTTACTAATTGTTTAGCGTTTTCAGGAAAAGCGCAGCGGCTTGAACTACGAGTCGACCACAGATTCCTGTCAAAATATTATGCGTATTCTCATGTAAATGTTGGCTTTTGACTATCTTCTTCCTTGGAATTACGGTTAAATATGGACCCTTAGATACTGTAAATGTCTACACAGAACGAGTTAGAATTTTTCATTAGAAGCGCTACTCGATGGTTATTACTTAGAGCATTTGGTTTTCTCACTTGAATTACGCAGTTACGAGCATTCTTTGGGCAGAAAATTAACTTAGCATATCAGTGAGCCATAATTCGAGAGAAAGCAGTTATTCATGTTTCATGAAAAGTGAATTTTCTCGGCTTGTCGCAAGAATTCTCCCTCTTTATTCAAAGTTCCGAATTTGCTAATTTTTGCATAATTATGTTTGACTTGTTAGTTAAGCAAGTAAAAAGCTGTGATGACTCATTTCTCAAATAATAAGAGTTCCTGTAAGCTCACCGCAGTCAAAATGTAAACACATTAATCAACAATGTACATCTTCCCATAGCAACACAAAATTTGCCGAACCAAGAAAAATGCAGCTTTTGGAGAGAAAATAGAACTTATCAGTATAGCATGTTACCAAGAAACCATTTAGCCACTTGTTATAAAACATCCTCATCACATTTTTCACGGTGGCAAATGATTCATTAGAGTCTACACATTCCCGGTAATTTTTGAAAACTTTTAATTTGTTATAGAAGTCTGTGAAGCAAACTGAAAATCGTAATTGCAGAATATTGGACGATGTTTGACTTAATTACGGATATTTACAAAGTAATGGGTATGATGGCAATGGTACAATAAAGGAAATCTAGTGCCTATCGCCGACAACCCCAACATACAAATTGGTTTTATATTCGGCATCACTAAATTTTAGTTTCGTTTAGTGTTGTTAGCAGATTCAATTCATTCAGATTTTTATGCTAAGTTAGCGTTCATTTGTACAAACGAATTAGCTGACATGATAAACTAATTGAACCACTATCTGTATTGAATGGTTTTTCTGTAATCTGACGTCGGAAGATTTGTTTTAACATTCGTTTTAAATTGCCCCAGGTTTAAATTTTATGTGAAACAAACATGGCTTGACTGCATTAACATTGAATTGAAGCTTTGTTTTTTGGCAGGAGAAAGTTTCCGGGGCAGCAATGTCAATGCCTGTCTGGGGAAAGCTCAACTGAGACTGAACTTCAACTGCATATAGCATCCTGCTCTCTATGTGCAAATATTGATTAGTTGTTGGATGCAGAACTAGGAGGAAGGGCATTTTGTCTTACATTGATTTGCTTTATGCTCTAAAGTTAAAAGCTGTGGATTTTCCCTCATTTAGTATGATATAAAGGGAAGGAAGGTCTTGTACAAATAAATGAATGACAGTAAAACATTGTGCGCATTGCTACCAATGTATTGTACTGCCATATAGTATATACTATGTACAATATCTGTATTGATATAATATATGTCAAATTAAAGTGCCCACATTATAGAGGCCGCGGATTTAGTAAAATTATATCCGGGTGGTGTATTTAGACGCATGTTACCAAGAAACATTTATCTACGTTGGAATATGTATGCACTTGGATGATTATGAAATCCTGTTGTTCGAACAGAACGCCGTTTGTGAAAGTAAAGTAGGGCTGGAGCAAGGCTACCAGTTTTAAAGAAACATTAATTTACACATGAAAATCCAATAAACTTTACAAGTGTTTTATTTTCCCTTAGGAAGTTCATACGATTTCTTTCCGGGATAAACTACAATTTTGGCGAATACATGTTTGTACAAAAATTTAACTATGTTGAAAGTAACCTGAGAATATTTCACCCTCGATCTTGCATTAGAGTTATTTTTAATTACAGCAACAACTCCAAAAGAAGTCATTCTGACCTTAATAAAGTCTTACATGACAAAAGTATAGGCATACACATAATTGTAATATGAAACTTTCTGAATCCCTTAAGTTGGATAATTGACATTTATAAAACTTTTGTTTACGTAATATCTAGAAGAACTTTACTTTAAAACAATTGTAGTTTTAATTAAGTACGGCTCGTATTCTTTACGAAAATACTTTATATCACATCATTTCAACCGGTGTGTTTTAAAAATTGCGGGGTGATATATATTTTACTTTATTTTATGACATTTAAGCATAAATCCGGGTTTTTTTTGTAATAAGGCTTAACTACGCCAAATTTTAAAGGCAGGCAAACTCTCAGAAAAAAACCTTTCATTATAAATCAGACTTTTCACGTTCCTCATTTTTAATCAAAACTTCTGAACACTCTGAACACACGATAGTGGTATTCTGCAACAAGATCTCAAGTAAAAATAACACCTGAACTGTCGCTATTATTCCTTTGATGCTCACAGATAGAAGCAGAGAATATTTTCATTATGTTTCAATTCGACATTCCCGGAAAATCTAGAGAGCAGCGAGAAATGGTAGAATGATGGCAAAAAGGTACCAGAATGATTCTAAAATCAACTCGCAAAAGGTTGTGGAATCACGTATTTTATTTTCTAAAATGTACATGTAGTATATGCGTATGTATGTATAGTTAGGGCATCAAGACGTATGACTTGATGTCTACATTTTGTCTAATTTCTACTTGTGAACTCGCCTCAGATTTATAGGGATTCGAAATATTCGTACATGTTCTAGAAATAACATTTTCTGGCAAATAATTTTTCCTACCTTTCAATTATCTGGTTTTGTCACTACGCTTCTTTCCATTTTCGACGAAACGAGATTACTCATTTAAATCTATTTTCAGCCCAATGTCCCAATTCATTTGTCAAAACCGACTGTTTTGGCTTTTGAAAATAATATTCCAAGTACAGTTGAAACCTACTCAAGCAACTACGTTACTAAGCAAAAGGTAGAGTTTTATAAAAAAAACATCCTAAAGTTGGCCACACAAGTAAACCTACTCAGGCATATCCGCAAGGCCGTAATCCCCACATCAAAAACAAGTCAGAATTTCATGATCATTGTTGATCTGGCCATAGGATGCAATATTCACGGAATTTTCTATTTTTCAACATATGTTAGCCATTTTTGACACCAGACAACATATGCTTTACTATCTACGATCGTAGACTACTTGACTATCCAATTAATTATTGAAAATGGGGATACTGTATAAAATTACGAATGGCTATGAAAGTAGTCCTAGGTAACAAGGTTTTGTGTATGAAGTTACGTGATTATATTTTCTTGACTTTGTACCTCTTTCACACAGAGGTAGTCAGAGGAGGATACTTATGACACATGGGGTTCCAAAGAGGCCACGTTCTAGCATTATTCTACTAACAAGTTTTTTAATCACCAAAACAAGCCTATTGAGACGAGTGGTTATTTCCATGCTTATGTTGTCTACATTCAGGGAAATCATTTCACTGATACATGCAGTAAAATAATGAGTTGTTCATTTTAGAAAAAGGTACAAACCAAAAAAAATGACTTGATATTGTTGATCAAATTTGTATTCCAATTTAAATCTGAACGAAAAAAATCACAAGCTATTCGTGTGAAATTTATACTAGTTACATTAAATTGAATACTGAAGTAAAATATTTTCACAAAGCTTAAATCTCAAACAAATACTCACAAGGTTTACTATTTGTCTGCTAGGAGCTCCCACCCAAATGAAATGAAGATAACGACACTTTAAAATCTTCTGATCACGATTCTAAAATCATTTTGCTGTAAAATTAATGTTCCCTATTTTTAATTTAACAACAAAAACAAAGCGTCCGACGCGCGCCTTATCTGCGTGTTAAGTCCGCTGCTGCTTCCAGGCGCGCTCTCCGGAGAGTTTCTCTCTGCAAACGCAACTCACTTCTCTGATTGGCTAGGCAGAGCAGCGGACTTAACACGCAGATAAGGCGTGCGTCGGACGCTTTGTTTTTGTTGTTAAATTAAAAATAGTGAACATTAATTTTACAGCAAAATGATTTTAGAATCGT
>JAQFXM010004344.1:0-17405 GCA_034693345.1 Entomobrya multifasciata | reverse complement strand
AGGCTGGCGAAGATTAATCTTCGAATAAGCTAAGTTCAGCTGTCTTTGTTTACATTTAGCTGCATTTTGAATCAATTCATCAACATTTCGTATGTATACATACATTATTTTGAGCGGCGATAGGTGTGCGTCAGCCTCAGAAAAATACAGCAACTCGAAATAATGGCCAACCGACAATTTCCCCTCATGCCACATTCTCCTGGACCTTTATACATATATGTATAAATGCAACCAGAGATGTAGCATCCATATTTTTAAAATCTTTGCCAGTAGTTTAATCTCGGGCTTCGTGCAATATGTATGCGTCAGAATGCCAGATTAACTTCATATCTCAGTCTGAGGCACTCCGTTTCACAGAAAATAACATGGTGTTTACATTCAATTCACCGTATCGATTGGCCTGGAATTGTTACATGTATTTTCAAGGCACCGGCGGGGAACGATAAGTAATCTTTCACAAAAAATGGGATGATTCAGTAATAATTGGACCGTGCTTTTGTGTGGGTCCACAAAATAGATAGCGATGTATTTTTATGATAGTTTGTTTTTTACATTTAAATTTTTATCTAAAACAGTTGCAACGCAGCTGTAACCTTTTTTGCGCTTCTGTTGTGTTGCGTTGTAGTGAGGAAGATGACAAACCACGGAATAATATAAGAAACGCACCGGTTGTAGTTCCTGATATTTATTGTACATACAAGTCAAGTGTAAAATTAGTTTTTGCTTGTTTTTGTCACGTTTTGTGTTCTCGGAATAGTACCCAACCTACTTAAACAAACACTATCATCCAAGTTCACCTCCACCGAGATGTCATAAAAACACGATGCATACATTTTAGGAATAATTTTCTATGCAAATCTGATATGATGACGGTTGCACGAATATTTTCTGAAAATATTTTTTTACTTTCCTACACAAGTCAATTGTAATATTCTAATGGCCAAAAATACTTTAAAATATTATCAACTTGATTTTTAACTTCATATTCCACTGCTCATCATCGCATTGGGTGAATTTCCTTACTTTAGCAAAGATCGTTCTTTGAGATGTCTATGTCTGCATAATGTTTAAGGCTGTATGTATCACATTAAACAATGGAAATGGAAGGTAGTTTGGTAAATACTATCATCCTGATCCCTGTACTATTATAAATTATGTCTTTGTCCTGTTTAACTTCTGGATTCCCATGTAAAATGCTGTATGCATTTGTCGGTTTGACTGATCGTAGACGAGGGTACCTTTTAATGGTGAACAAAATACAAAATTTGTACAAATGTATACTTTTAATGTAAAATACTTCGAATTATACTCGTCCATAAATATTATTACGTGTAATTGCTGTTTCAACCATTTTGTATTATTTCTACTACTACAAATGTGTAAAAGATATAACACGAACACGCATCACTATTTAACCATTTAACGTTGGTTGATTACAGTTGTAATCACTTAGAAGCTATATATTCAAAAGGTCTGTTTAGTCCCAACCCAACGTATGCGTGCGTACCAGCTAGCCAAGCCACTAGCCGAGTCCAGATCATTATTCAGTGTGTGCAATAAAGTAACAAAGGATGGGCTTTTCATAGCAATTTAATGCTAATAATGAAAAATGCATGAGTTTTTGACGTAGAGAAATATGAAGTAAACATGATTATCTAAAATTGTATTATTCTCATGGGATGGAATAAACTCCACCATTGTGTACGATTCAAAGTACTACAGCAAATTAAAGACACATGCATGTATTGCGCAGGGTATTTTGAACTATCATATAAATAGATTTTAGATGTATAAAAACACATTTAATGTTAATTTTTGAGCATTCATTTTCCCATTTTACATTTAACGTACAAAGTTGTGAATCCAGTAGTAAATCCTGTCCATTGTCTAAACGAAGAACGGGGAGAACAAAGAATAAAAATTGTTGCAACAACCGTCTTGGCTTCGCCACGTCAAAAATGCAGTTACACTGAAGACATTTCAGAGTCATTGTTATTACCACCATTACTGCAATTATTTTATGGAATATGGAATTGTTATCGGACTTTTTTGTTTACATTCTTTATGCTTCAACATGAAAGCCAATAGTATTTGTAATATTTGGAAATCCAACAACAAAGAAGAAAAATTGATATACAACCAAGTAAAATACAATCATGAGACAAGTGCATAAAGACAAAACGTACACCTAGAAAAACACGATAGTTTCATGTTAATAATACTACTTCTTCGATTCCACGCTTCTCTTACTTTAGTTACTTGCCATGTTATGACACTCACAAACACAACGGTAGCGATCATGATAAAATTGCCAAAAAGCTGTTTTGTGCCTTATACAAATACAACTTTGTTTTATGGATATGAAAATATAGAGTAATATTTTCTAGCATTTTAAATATTGCCTATTATTTTTTTGTGGTAACTTGCAGCTTGACTTGACTAACCTATTAGTTATCGAAGACGACGATTTGGCTTACCTATACACTATCATTTACTTGTTTGCTTATGAGTTTTTATAAAAACAAAGATTTTAATGATCATTATGCTCATATCAAGATGATGCGTGATATGATGTTTAATATTATTTAAGAAAATAACCAAGATAAAAAATTTGCTTGAGCCTCACTCGCTAAATTTTACATTTTACTTGAATTCAAGAACACTGCTATATCTACCTACCTTACCTGCAACAAAGAACTTTTTTTATATACCTATAAATTGATAAGTCACCAAGTCGTAAATGCAGGCAGCCATGCCCCTGCATATACTATTATTATTTTATCACAGCACAACTATAGTATAGTCTATTATACTATTATCACCAAAGACTAAAAAAAATCTCATCGCCTGTTGTCCATGTATACGTACGTCAGCAGAGCCTATGACTTTTTTGTTGGCTAAAAAACAGATTAGGCCTTTGTGTAAAAGACACAAAAAGAACTATAGCTATCGCAGCATCGTTTAGCTATTCTTTTTTTACACACTTTAGCACAGCTAACATCATTTCATCTCTTTGCGCTATCCCTTTGCAGTTTCTATTAAATATTCAATAGTACTACTATTACTCTATATGCATATGCACATTGAATTTATGTCATGTCGTATCTCAAGTCTCACAGCAGTTATGTAGCTTTTTTGTTGGGCTGTGTTGACTCGCTCAACAAACAACACAACTACTTAATAGATGTATGTGTTATAATAGCAAACCAAACCAAACGACCTTCAAAACTTTTCAGACTTCACGCAGGCGACTTGGCTCATAGTCTTTTTTATTATTCTCTCTTTTTTTCTCACACAATATCTTATGTATTTTTTAGTGTGCTTTATGTATGTATAATGTAGCAAAAATTGTTTTTCTGTGAAACCCTCTCTATCTCCCTGGCTGGAAGTCCTATAATGTACGACGAATTGTAACAGGAGGAGTGGATATAATAAATGCAGTATGTTTTGTGTATTTCGCTTTATCACGACTAAAGTGACTTTTTGAGTGCTTCTTGCCTTGTACCAGGTGCTAGTATAATGGCAAAGGAGCAGGCAAATCTGCACATTTTGTTTGTACAACATAGATAAAGACATGTGCGTCGATGTGTAGGCATTTGTCTTAATACTCGCGTCAGAATACTATTGCATAAAATAGTCCTCGTATTTTACATCATTATAATAGTCAATAGTGCAAAATGTCGAGGATAAACAAGTAGTCACAAGAGATTTGCAGAGATTGAAGATAATACCGTGTCTTGTATTTGTGTTGTATAATATTGAAATATTTTGCTATTTTTGCTAGCTATCATCACTTCCAACGTTCCAACTATAGTTTCATATACTACATATGTGTATGCATATCCATTTGAAGTACCGACTCTTCAAAAATTTATTAGTATTTTCGTTGGCCACAACAAAACACATCCTTTTTTACTACACTTGTAACCGTTGCCACTTTTTTATGATGTCATAATATTCTTGTTGAGGAATGGGGTATTTTTGGTGTTACTTTTAAGTACATGAGCCATTAGTGCCAAGGAAGTGAATGGATATGGATAATGGTTACGTTTCATCTTTGTAAAGACTGAGGAGGTTGACAGTCAAGACCAAACTGTATTTATTTCACACAGTTGGGTTTATTACGCTCCTTGTAAATTTCATAATTACAGAGTACTAAAAAAACGGTAAATCGGTTTTTGTTGTTGTGTTATTGAAGTGTCCTCTGTTTCTCGATAATTAACAAAAACTCATTAATATGTTAAAAGTGAAAGAAAAAAGAGAATTCGAACTTGACGTGTGCCACGCCACATGCCGGTAGTTTAGTGATGTCATTCGTGATCTAAGTTTACCCACCCATTGTACTTGCTTTCACTTCCTCTGCCTTGGCGTTGAAGAAAAAAATCAAAGAAATGATTTTCTTCTTGAATTGAAATGAAACTGAAAAATTGTCCTAGTTGGTCAAGGTGATTCTTTGAGGAGAACTTCATTCATAGAATTCCCAGTGAGCTTTTTTTGTGGTTGACCTAATTTTACTTTTACATAATAATGTTTAAGTGATTTTGATATGTCTAGCATCTTTCACTGGTTGAATTGGAAATGAGATGGGGTTAATACATCGATAGCATAAAAGTGACAACTGGTGAAATGGAAACAGCATAATCCAAGGATACAGATGAATGACACCGGAATTTTTCGCATGTACAGCGTGTGAGCATAGCCGACAACGCACATTTTCGGTATGACTATATCCTAAAAATTGCTTACATATTTTTTCCTAAAAACCTCATTTTTCTTTTTGATTTAGTCCATTAAATATAAATAAAACTAGATGTTTATAAAATTTGAGATTTCACTATGATAAATTGTGGTTGGCACAAGTTGACAGTTATACGATCTAATAAAAATAAGGTTATCCTTTGGCATATTATCAGCTACCACTATATATCTTGCTGTTTTGCCGGTTTATGACCATGTGTGTTTTAGATTCGCGTAAGCTTAACATTTTTGAAACGCCGAAAAGTGTGATATGTGGTATAAAATGTATATATTTATATAAATACTATTAAACACATTGTTTTGTTGTTGTGTCTTGTTTGTTTCTTTGTGTGTAGTGTGTATGTGTCTCTGTTTACCAGAGAATTCAATAATCTAATCTTCTGCGAGCGTGCTACTTGATAAACATGATCTCTGTCTGGTTTGTTGGCTACAGGATTATGTGAGAGACGTTAAAAAACCAAGTGATCATGATGATTTTTTTTAAAGTTCACATTAAATTACTTACGCGAATAAAACCATTTACAATTTTTTCATCCTTTGTCCTTGCACCCCAATTCAGTAATTTACTCCAAAGAGTTGAGCAGAACATTGAACAAGTCAAAACAATTACCACTATGTCAGTAGCATTATCGATGTTACTGGTATTTTAAAATAGAAAATAATACACTAAATTAAGCAGATAGTAAGAATAAATCGCAATGCACACTTGCTACATTTGAATCAATTGCCCGAATTATAACGCAAAAAGCTACTAACATTGAAAATTCGAATTCAAAATAGATTAAGATCACAAGAATGTCAAACGTGCAAATGTACACCGGGCCGCTGGGAATTTTTTATTTATATTTATTATGTTTAAAATTCTTCATGTGACTGGTGGTTTTGAATTTAATATTTTTTGCATAAATGCACTTAGATTTAGCGTTTTTTTGCAAACGAATTTTAAATGTTTTTACTTTAAAGTCACATCATATAGTTACTTGAAAAATGTTAAGATAATCTGTGTCAGTGACGAAAGCGTGATAACATATTGGCAACAAGTATGCTTGTCACGTCACGTCAGCTCTTTAGATTCAGTTTAGGGTAGGTTGGGATTTTTAGCTTTTTGGCTATATTACGTCAATATTTTAGAATGTTCTGACGCTAGGATGAAACTGGCGACCAAATTGTGAAGGAAGAAAAGTCCATCCAAAAACTGAGTTTAGTTAATCTTATCCATACATTTAGTAAGGACATTACCGTGATTACGGCTGGCTGGCACTGATACAAAAGCTGTAACACATTGTTTAATGCTAGATAAACCTTGAAATCACAGAGTTAATCAGGCCGAAAGTTGGATTCAATTTAAGTTCTCCCGTGGGATCTTTCCAATAGGTATTCTGGGATGAAACATCCTACTCATTTTACATGGGTGTATGAATATGAATACGAGTACGGGTGTACGCATTCTTTTCAAATAACTTGAAAAGGTACTTTCCCTTTCATACCGATATAGTTTTAACCAAGAATAGTTTGTGTCTTGAATAACCGATTCGTAGCTTTGTCCGGTAAAAGTAATATCCAAGAAATAGGTGCAACTTACTCTGCACATTAATGAAAACGTGTTTGAAAGCCGTACGTGAACGTGATTTGGCCACAATATATATGATTTGATTGCAGTACATTGATTGCACATGAGTATGAGAACTGAGAAGACCTTTCTCTATATTCTAGACGCTAAGGCGTTGTTTAAAACTATTTTAGAAAGTCCGGTGTACCACTGTGTTCCTGTAACTTGGAAATAGTAAGTAATGATTAATATGACGGGGTCGTTAAGAAGCTTATCGAGAGTGAAAAAATACAAGTTATGATGAACTGAGTAGGTTTATGCGAAAAAATGTCACGTGTACAACGTGTACCACAGAGCAGACATGTGTCTGCAAAAATAACTCAACATCACACCTTTTTTTTGGTTTAACGTAGTCTTAGCAGTGTCAGTGCCATTTTCACAATATGAATTTGATTTGCGGTTGGCATTTGGTATGCATAGGGTCTAGGATCTGTGATGATGATCATACATATATTACACTCAACTGTCAGTTCCGTTCTTCAACTGAAAGAAATGTTGGAAATTTAAAATCCTACATAGATACCTACGCCACGATCAGAGTTGGCATCCAAAATATAAAGTAAAGTTATATAAAATGGTTAAAAAAACATATGCATGCATCGTTTATCTGAGTACAAGGCACAATATTTATTTCGAGGAAAACTTAAAATGTAAATGTAAATCATCAATGGAATGATACCAGTATGTATGTCCATCAAGATCTGGGCCAAATCGAAAACCTGTCACACAGCGCTAACTTAATCAATTATAAAACAATCATTGATGAAACCAAAATCAGTACAGCTTACCCACATAAATACTTTACTGAAAACGCGAGGGTTTAGGTGCATGATACTGGTACATCAACGTAGGCAAATTTACGGTGAAGAGGTATATTTTACGTATATCCCTTCATATTATATACTGAGTTGAATAAAGTCATTGCATTCATAAAATCCACGTTCTCGTAAAAAAGATATTTTTAGTTCAATACATTACTTAACTTATGTCACCAAATAATTTAATGTTCACTCCAAATCTAAGTGGAATGACGTAAAATATAGTTTCCTTTGCGGCTCTCCTTTTTCTTGATGCGCTCATTCAAGAAATTGTCAACTTAGCCTTTATAATCATCTCTTTATAGCTTTTAAAAACTTTATGCAAATCACTTATCTCTTTGTGACGCAATTGTGTCTTATCTAATCTGAATTCAATATTCAATGTCTCACTAATATTGCATTGCACATCTACGTATGGTTGAACGAACTACGATGATATTGAATACGTCTAGCGTAGCAGTGAGTATACGAGTGTCATATTTAATTTTTTAATTGTCTGTAGTTAGATAATTAATAGTAATAATGAGAGATTTTCACAAGGATTGTCTCAAATGCGAATCAATTATTCCGTACGCAAATGCGTGTGGTGCAAAACATGTTTTAGCTTTAGTCATGGGGAGTGGAGGATCAAAAAGGATCAAAGGAGACGCCAACTGTTGTTTGGCTGTTTGTGTTTTTAAGTACAAAAGAAACGTGTATATATCAAAAGTTAACTGTTAACTACTCTCGGTTTACAATCTTTGTGTGGAGTTTGCTTACAAATCGACATCAATAAAAAAGCAAGGTAATGATATTTGCAATGCAGTATACATCACTACTGCTACCAAAGTATTGTCATTTATGAATCATTTATAATGAATGTACATAAACCCTGTGAAAAAAAGAATTGTGCTGCATGGCATGACTATGAAAATCATGATATTACGAAACCGCAAGTTGAGAGTATTTTTTATCGCAAAGGTAGTCATTCATTCGACGTCTATTCAAAATAATAAACTCATATAACACAATCATTTTGTTTGCACTCTGGGAGCATTTCGCAATTCAATTTTCTGTGTACCATTAAAAATTTATTGTATAAGTCAATGGTGAATAAAAACGCAAAATAATGTTGTGACAATGTTTTTTCTACTAATTTTTGTGAATGCTTAAAACATTTTCAGTCTAACGATAAGTGCATAACTAGTCTAAACTTTAAAGTGTCTAATTTAATTTGTGCATGTATTCCCGATTCCTTTTTGACGATAGAAGTGAGGCATAAATAAATGCATACAAATACGTAGGTAGAATTTGTGTCAAATTTTCCAAAAGAGTTCGTGCATGAAGTTAAAATTGAATAGCACATGTTGCTATTTTTCCTCTGCGTAGAGGTAAAACTGCCATTACTATTTCAAAATGTGTAATCCAACAAGAGATGTAACAGAAGAGGATTTAGGATTAATATTTAGCTTCCGTTTCGCCGCCTAACGCTCACGTGTTTAAAAAACAGAAGCAAGTGCAAAAATGATCAGAAAAAATGAAGATGAGCTGTATGTTTCCCTGCTTTATAGTTGATAGCTACAGCGTCAAATTTACTTTAAGGCTTGACTTAAATTTTTTAACATAAGTATTGCGTAGTATATTATATGATGTTCAGTATATCATTTAGTTTACATAAAATTGTTCAGGAGTTTGCACTTCCATTTCATTTATCACTTTTCATCTATACAAGCCTGACACCCGAAATGTTACACATCTTCATCACCCAAATTATAGTTTTAATCACTTTTACAGATCCAGATTTTTTCTCACGAAGAAGATAAACCTCTTTCAGGTTTTACACCGGAAATGAAAAGATTTATTTTCCAATTCGCAACATTCACAATAGTGGCTTTATATTTATAGAATTCGGCATAAGAATATGTTAGAAACACAAGCGATAAGGAAAATGGACTAGTTTCCATTTTCCACGTATGGAAAATTTCTGGGAAATCCCTTTCACAGCATTTTGCATAACATTTTTCATGCATAATTCCAGATGTACTTTGATTGTAGAGATAGCTATTTTTCTCAACGTAGTAAACAAGCATCGCATCTATATATATATACCTACATGAAAGAAATAAAGAATACAATACCCTGAAATACTAAAAGACGCTAATTTCATGACCTTCTTATTCATTAAATCTCAACGTCCTACCAACAACCAACAACGTACATGCATGCGCATTTAAAAGCAGTTTTAAATAGTATACAGCAAAAAGTGATAGAAAATTTAAGCCATTAACTAATAATGCACACCAAAAATCCTCCAAATAAAAAGAATTATGAACAGGTACAAACATAAAATAGTGCTTATAAAACACTGCATGTGCGTGTGTTTAAATATTAAGGATGATAAAGACTGACATTCACGCACTGATGGGCATTAAACTTCTGACATAATCATAATGCATGTATGAAGTCAAGTCATACTTCCGTGTCTATCGGTATGTACAACAGTTAGTAACATCTGCAGCAGGAAATGCATTTTTTGTTTGTTGGGGTATCGAAAAATTTGCTGTTACCTTCATTATGATTCTTGATAATAAAAATGGTGTTTTAATGCGACTTTGACCTATCTCTCACTTACCATTTCGTTGAATGTTGCATAATGTAATGATTATGAACATGCAAGTACCTTTTTCTATCTTGCACACTATATGATAAAGTAATCCAAGAATACATTCAACTCATTTTTTTCATAAGGGATTTGCTGATTATGACAAGTCTTAATGTGTCGACCTTGGCAAAATCTGATGAAAATACTGTTGTTGCTGATCATCTTCGTGATTGAGAAATGGCGAAATTGAATAATGTAGTAAGCTAATTGACTTGATAGTATTTATGTCACCCAGTTGTATATTTGTGTTTGATTGGAATTGAATGAAATAAGAACTTACTATGATTTTATCGTGCTTTTTGGGTACGATGAGAATGAGACTCAAATCAAATCTCTGAAAAAATCCCTTTAAGAAGGAAACTTAAGATGAATATTTGTTATATGTGTTGTTCCTTGTTTACAAAAAGTATATTTCTGAAACATTAATTTCTTGTGAATATCTTTTCAAAAATAGCCGCATAACGTATCAATCATTCGCTGCTTCTTAGAATGGCTTCACACATTTTGGGCTAAATAAATAAACATTTTTATGGTTTGATGACACTTGCACGAGTTGATTACTGCATCCGATATGGCACGGGATTAAGGATAAAAACAACGCATGTAACATCACATGATTATATTTTGCCGAGGCGGATTGTTTTTGTGATATAACGTAACATAAAATACTGGTTTTATAAAGTCAGAATTCGCTAAGAATGATTCATACTCTTAATGGTTCAGTCATTAAGACAACATTTTTCTTCATTTAATGTTTAAAGTTCAGCATGTTCAGTTCAGCGTTCAGTAAAGTAAGGTTATCTAGAGATGTCATCGTATTCTCTGTTTCTGGAGAGAGTTGAGGGTTGTGGCTTGGCTGCTTGTGGTTGCTGCATGCTATGAATTGAATTGATTAAATGCAGTTGTTGTTAGATCTATGAACAAGTAGTTATACAACAACCAATCATAAAGTTTTACTTTACACATATTTATTTATAGGAGTGTAATTGGTAGAACATTTACTTTTATTTGCAATGTCACAGTAAAAAATACCATCGTGCAAGCCTTAAACATACATAAAATAGGAGTGAGTAGACAACCTCCTCCATGATTGACGTTCCTGTCAAGAAATTCCACCGGAATGTTGCAATGTAGTCTCAATCTCAATAGCTATAATAGGTTGCTCCACTCCAGATGGCTTCCAGACTCTTATCGTTGGCTCACCTAATCTTCTTACTTAATCACTAGGTGTATTCCAAAGAGAGAGATAATCCAAACTTTAGCTTTGTACTGTGTGCAAAATTAAATCTCAGTTAATAGCTTATTCATGAATTTGTACATTATACATCAATGCAGATATATTTATCATCAAAAATTATGTGCAGCTGATGAATTTGTTTTTTAACGTCATGATGTAAGCTAATTCTCTGTCTGTAAGTCTGTAGAACTGTTTAAAATGTCATTAACTGCATTATGTAAATGATATTATCTGTTTTTAAAACCTTACGAGATATCATTGTTATTCTAATGGGAAACTCTATACTTCGGCCAGACTTAGTAAAAAAAATTCATAGTTATTGGAAATCGTCCGAAGACAAATGTATTTGTATTTTCTCATTAACTGTTCATTGAAACTGCAGAACTTGTACATAAATGCATTCAATGCAGTTTAAGTTAAATCTATCTGAAATAGTCATTTTCATACGCAAAGAAACAAAGGAAATTTGAAACACGTTAATAAAGTCTAATTACAAAGTCTAATTACAATTACAAAGGAACTTGATACATATGAAAAATAGGTTGTCCTTTCGGTTTTATTCTGCAACTATCGTTGTAACATTTTACATATAACTGTTATACTCTCACTAAAATACTTTTATAACATAATATGCATAATATAACCAATTTTAACTACACTTATTTAACAAACATGCTTTTATGGATGGATGGTTTGGTTTAAGCTTTACCAGAATACTGTGTCACGCTCCTGTTTCTTATAAGAAGCAAGTTAAACTAGATAAATATTATAATATATGTATGTATACCATAATGTTTTACTTATTTTGCTGTTTTGATCCATTTTACAGAGAAACTGTGGGAGTCAAATGAGCAAGACATTTCCATTACACGGAAGGTTCATTGGAAAATCCTGCTTCGAGAGGATCATTGCTGCATGAAACGGATTTTCTCTGCTTCAGTATACGACGCTTCGTTGAGTTACATGTTATATGGCATGGCACTACCGAAGATTTTCTTTTACGTTGTCTATACATCTTCATCTTAAAGATATTCAACGTTTGTCTCGAAAGGAAATAGGAAATTGGAACTGTTTACATCAACCAACTTGTGTGCAGTCGACTCAGTTTTGATTTTGCGTTTGGTGTGGCCAGTCCGACTGCTTATCCCAGTGGATTGGTGGATGGTGGTGCTATTTCGTGCACGAAAAAAATACATTTTCGTTTCATTTTAAACATTAATTCTACATACATTTAGGATATTATGTAAATGAACATGACATTTAGTTTTTCTACCAGTGCCATAATAATACTATTTCCAGTTCGTTAAAAAAGTGTGCTTGTGTGTAGGCGTTTTTTTACATAAATTTATTGCTCAAGTTTGAAGTGAAAATTTTAAGTTGCGATTGTGAGACAAGGAAGAAGTTGAGGTCACAATTCACATTCCCTGTAAAATACGGGCACTTTATTTTCAGACGTAACGTCACGTCACACATTAGCATACAGTTTGGAGTGATCGAGAAGACAAAGGAGGATAAAAAACAGGATTACAACCTATGACAAGCAGACGTCATTGTACACGGTCAATGGTTGATTTTTGTCAGTTTTAAGGTTCCATCGGGAGTATTTTATAAAGTATACGAGAAAAACATTTGCGCAGTGAAAACTTATTCAGAGGTGAATCGACGTGGAAACATGGTATGATAAGCCTTGATAAGCACATTCAGTCTCGACTCCTGACCAAGCGGATGATTGCATCATTAAACTTTTTTAAGATAACTTATAATTTGCAAGTTACATTCTGAATGTTATATCACTTGCTAGAAAAACTAGAAAAAAATACGTTCAATGAAACGTTTAATATAAAAATTTAAAAACTACGTACATCTTTCAAAGATTTTATTTCCAGTATAATCTTTTTTACTCCTTTGCATCAAAAACCGATACGCCACGACTTGTTCAACGTTGGAGTAGTAGTCAATCAGTAAACGGGATCTACACACTAACCTCTCCAAAGCTTTGCATTCTTCAAGGAATCATCAAACAACGATCTACTTTTAGTGGCATAAGTCATCCATTTGAATTTTTGAAACTCGGAAAATCTCGAATCCCTTTTTTTGTGTCATC
Organism: Entomobrya multifasciata; assembly: GCA_034693345.1. Taxonomy (NCBI): domain Eukaryota; kingdom Metazoa; phylum Arthropoda; class Collembola; order Entomobryomorpha; family Entomobryidae; genus Entomobrya; species Entomobrya multifasciata. Next base: position 4,238 of record JAQFXM010004344.1, on the reverse strand, counting down.
GCATCGTCTGAAAATCGTGATGAAGGATGGAGCACCAAATTTTTGACGCCGCTTCACATGGAAAACTAACTTTAATTAAGGTAAATTCAAGTTTTTATAGTAAACAAAGTTAATTTGTGTATTTGTGGTATCATATTATTTACTCGTTGCATAAATTCTCCTAACGCTATAACGCGTTACATTTTATTGGAAAGTGGAAATGCTTTTCCATGTTTGTCATTTTCCATTCATTTTTGCTGCGACGCTATGGAATACGTGTTAAAAGTTGTGACTTACGACAGTTAAGTGTTCTTGGAATATACTTTCAATGAACTTGTAACATCGTGCCCTATTAACATTGAATTTTGAATTTCATAAGTTAATGTATCACATGTCATTTAATTTTGTTGGTTCAACGCAAATTCTAGTTTCATTAGTCTATCGATCATGAATGCTACAAAATGGCACATTGAAACTGGTTGAGCTGGTCATAATTTAACGTAGGTTAAGACATCAATCATGAAAATAGCATAGGTCAGGGCCGCATGTGTGTTATGATTATAATTGGAATTAATTGTCTCGTGTATGTCTCGCTTCATTCTTACATACAACATAGTTTAGCATTTAAGCATAGTAAAGGTTAGGCCTAAAAGCAGGATGCTGAAATCGAAGTTTTAATAAAAATGCACTTTAGAACATTGAAATTTAGTTTCCTTCCATGTATAAAAAAGTTTTTATTGCTATTTTTGGGTGTTAAAAAAGTATTTAAGTGCTCTTGATTTGTGTAGTTAGTAGTTGGAATGCATTTTTTGTTGATTATGATTAGTGTTATTTATCTATAGAAGCACATAATTAATCATTTATAACACGAGTTAATGATTAATTCTGTTGTTAGAACTTCATAAAGCCAAATACCTCAAATCAGAACATTAAGAATATTAATTTGCTATTTTGCAAAATATTTTTTGTGTATTCTTCTTAAATGCCAAAATCTGAGTTTTACAGCAAAACATAATGATGATGAATGATCATCACACATGGATTATGATTAAATGATATGTTGCTGTTTTAGATTAGTGAGTATTCAGGGACGCATAAAATCACAATAACTGAAATTATTATCATTATCAACACCATTATGATTGAATGATCGTCCCATAAGCGTTGTATTGTGCGCATTACATACGTAGAGATGATAAATGTTTACAATTATAAGTTAGAGTTGTTAAGCAGAGAATTTAAGTGTGCCGTTTGTTGTGTTCATTTAATGTTTAACACTTGCTGCAATTAGCACAACTACATTATATTATATACTATACTATATAGACGTGACATAGCCTTGATTATCTTTTAGGGAAGGGGGAAGGATCTTTCACGAATGAATGATACTACAACTGCCCAGGCTATACAATGCAGAATGCAACGCATAATATGATAATTAAATGACTACCTGTCTGCCTTTGGTTGTCGACATTAAAGTTCATAATATCTTGATTTGTTTTCTCATTAAATCCTTTATTTGCACCATGCCTATTAGTTGTTTATCTATAGTATCCGTATCAGTATTATCATGTATTTATGGCTATGATTAGATAGAAAAATTTACATATTCAATATTGTGCAATCACCTAAAAATGAGGATGCAAGTTACGCATAGGTGCATTTTATAATCATTAGTGTCTACAAAAGTTAGCTACGAGTATAGTAAATTAAAACAAATTAACCTTATCGTTAATTAGATCAGCCTTTCAGACAGGTTGTCATTATTGGTGTTTATGAGTGTAATGGTTTATTCACATAAAATTTTTATTAACAAAATACTCAATAGAAAAAATAGTTTAAAAGGGATTCATTTTCCATACTCCATCCTCCATCCAATACGTTAAGATAGTCAGTAGATGTAAATGATGATTCCTCATGGATTTTTCTTTCGAAAATCGATCTGGACAATCCAGATTTCAAGTTGTGAATGGAAGGAATACTTAATATATATACAACTAAATAGGAGGTTACCCTAAATGATCATGATGGTCTCGATTGTGTTGTTGAACTTTATACAACCACCTGTCATGCCAAATTTACATGCATGATATCGCTGCATCACGATGTTATAGAACATAAGGTATTTTAAGCTAAAATTACTTAATTGAAATTAAAATATTATTAACTTTCGTCACTCTTCGCACTTAATTACTCTACCATTCGCTAATTGTTGCAATTTTTTCTGTAGTCTTTTAAGCGTTCTTAAGCTGATGCATCCCCTGCCTGAAAGCCTTCAGGCCAGAAAATTAGTTTCGGCTTCGAGTGCATTTCTTGGAGAGGGAAGCGTAAGCTCCCATCTAAAACAAACATTCTTCCTACTCGATTCCATGCTGTGCTATGACCTATATTGTTTGTGTCTAAAACTAAAATGTAAAACGTCAAACATTTTGCTTTGCATGCATATTTATGTGTAGCATAGTGTATTGATGATAGATAGTTGATATAGACTATATATAGACAAGGGGTATTCACCAAAAAGTATCAATAACTTTTCCATCTATCTGTAACTTTCACTGGTTCACTGTCGCTTTCTCACCTAGGCGTGTTGATGTTTACTGTTTTTGAAGCGCCAGCGTTGGTTGAGTTGTCTAGTAAATAATGTTGTATGTGTATGACCTAGTTCACTGAAATTGCGTTTATGCAATAAAAAAGTCAAGCAAAAGCATAAATAATACTTTTCAGTAAATCTACTAAAATCTACGACATGATTATTAAAATATGTACGAAAGTGACAGATTTATTTTGGATTTTAAGATGAAAAAACTTAATAGTCTATTTTTGTTTTTGTTTTAATAGAACGCTTTGGAACATCGACCAAGGGAAGAACGAATTCAACTTTTGTCTAGCAAAACTGCAGGCGCAACTCCTTTAATTGCAGCGTGTCGTAATGGACATTACGATGTTGCTGAATACCTTATTAAAAGTTGTGGAGCTGATGTGGAATTAGCAGGATCAGGTAATTTTTTTTGGAAAAACGTTATTTCGCAATTTCATATGATCTAAGGTCAGTTCAAGGAGTCGTTTTTTTGTGGTATCAGTTCAAGTATTCATGATCTTCAAATATCGAAACCTAAAATTTTGATACTGATTTTCTTTCTACAAAATTCTAAATTGTAATTTTAAGTAACTGCGTTGGGATGTCTTCCAAGACAAGTAGTTTGGTGAACACGCATTTTCTCATAATACCCAGATATATGCATATTTAAAAAGATAGGGGAATGCATATGATTCTCAGATTGAAATACTAATTTTTAAATCCGCATTGTATTGCATCGAATTCGGTAGTAGTGTAGTCAAGTATTCGGGATTTGGTGGATAAAGTCTGTGACAGGTGGGTGTCAATGGGAAACCAAATAGCATTCTTTGGGTCCAGTTGGAATTGGAGTCAACGCCAACTTCTAAGCTTTTCAAAACATATCTTATTAAAACATGATTTATTTGTCGGAGTAAACACGTTCAAGGACCGTTTACCTTTGTTGTATGGAGTTCTCAAGAACGTCAAGTGCATACCACCTTCACGGTAGTGGTTATAGCTATGCTATAATGATAAAATTATAAAAATGACACCATGCTCATTGGAGTATTGTAGGTTATAAATATGCCGACTATTAAAATATGCTTGTTACTTGACTTAAAACTTTGTTTATGGTATGGTAGTACAAAAGTCAAGTAAGACTTCTGTCAGTTTTCCGAACAAACTTTCCCCAGTTTCCTTTAATAATGAAAAAAGATTATTCCAAGTGGGCATGAAATTTAAAATGTCATTGTGTCAGTTGGGAAAATTTGAGATCTAGCTTAAGTTTACGGAAATTGTCGCTTTGACATAGATCAGACTTTATGCACTTTCGAAAATGGTTGAATCTTAATGTTATATTTATATTTTGTTTACTTGTATGATGATGATTTGCTTAAATTGATTGTCACGCTTATCACATCCATATTATTTTCCCAAACATTAAACTTATTTGATTGGGATTAACTTGGCAAATCCGGTCGTTACAATACAGTGTTCGTGCTGGTTTTTTGAAGAAAATTAATAAGAATATCTCACGCATGCCAAATACAGTGTGTATACTAATTATAAAAACGAGGAAAGATTTTGAGTTTTATTAGGTTTTTCGAAAACGCATTGGCTGTTCTAAATTGTTTTATGTGGCAAACTATTGCCCTGGATAGTGCGCATTTCGGTGCACATGAAGTTATATACTGTCACATGT
>JAQFXM010004343.1:0-17406 GCA_034693345.1 Entomobrya multifasciata | reverse complement strand
TCGAATAAGACATCATTTCGACAGAATAATTAAGCTCTAGGTACAATATTTGTTACGTGTAGATTAAAATTTGTCGTGGTTGTAGTAAATATTATTCTACTTACTTGAAATCATTTATACTAACATCAACTTATTTTGTCTGACATATCTCGGGAAGATTATTTTGACACGCACTAAGCTATATTTTATATTATTTCTGACAGCTAACATATTCCAAAAAAACTAATTTAAAAACTTCACGTGTTTGACCCACATAACCAATTACATAAAAGATAATAGACTGTCTGTAAGCTTTTAATAAATTTTTAATGTTTTAGTTTCCTAACACGAACGATTAGCATCAGAATATACAGAATATGTAATGACTTACGTGAGTGACAATGTAATTTGATTATTAGCAAAACACAAATATCTTGATAACATAATTGTTTTCGTTTGAAATGTAATCAACATATGTAGCTGACTTGATCACATTTACATCATGATTAGTATTTATACAAGAACTTCAGCATGTAGTTTTAATAATTTATTATTCCAGACTTTTCCTAAGTCACTTTTTACAGACATTGAACACAGTCTCGAATTTCCACTTTTGTGTAAAGCACGACAAATAACTTGTCTGTGAAATTCTGAGCAACCTATTTGAACTTTAAAAATGTCACCAAAAGTTGCCATAAAGTACTTGGATCCACTATCCTATTTCAAGTTCACTTTAAAAAACATTCAACAAATTGGAATTCCTTTGTTCTGGGACTCCAACCATTCAACCCTTAAAATTCCTGAACACGGTCTTCTTTCATTTCTAAAGATTCGATTGAGCTTAGCGATATCTGCAATTATTATAGCAACATTAATCCTTCAAACTGTTATCACTCCACAACTCCAAAATCAGGTTCTCCAATTCTCCTACTTTAACAACTTGTTAACATGGGCATTCCTTTTCACCTTGGGATACTGTTGGTTTTTCATATACGTCGTGCAAGGTAAACTTTCAACACTAAAGATCTACACTAATGGACATCTAAAATTGAAAGAAATTTATCTTAGACAGGAAAGCATGCATAGTATTGTACATTTCTCACTGTTGGAAAAGGTTTCTGTATTATTTTCCTATATGCTAACACCAATTTGTTGGATTACACCATATTTGGTTGTTTACGGAGTACATATAAGTGGTCCTTGTAAAACTAGTTTAGCAGGATTTTGGTTTTTAAGTGAATGTGGTTTCGTAGATTTGGGTCTCTCGAATATTTTGGTTAAGATACTTGTATTTTTAGTAAATCACTGGACCTGGTGGTTTGTAATGCACATACCTCCATTTGTTGGAAATATAGTTGTATTCGGAGCTTTAGGATTCTCGCAATATATTAGTGTCTTTAAACTAATATGTTCTGAAACACTTTTGCATAATTCAAATTTTGTGAAATTTTACAGAAATATACAAGTACTTGCTGTATTTATGAATGAATTGCAACAATGGAGCATAAATAGTATAACTGCTTTATTTGTTGTGGTATTACAAGCAGTAAGCTGTGCTGCCTTAACAAGACAGAAATGGAATGCGAATAGTTTTGTTTCAATTATATTTTTTCTGTATGCTTTAATTACTTCTGTAATAGTAAAGGTCGGAGTATTTGGCTTATTTGCTAGAGCTAATATAAAATCAGTGGAAACGATAAAGGTTTTGAGCAAAAGATATGGACGATTTATTAGAGGAAGTATGTCGAACAAGAAAATGAGTGTTTGTTTTTACAAGTCTTGTAATAATATTAAAGTTAGGTTTGGTTCAATTAATTATGTTGATAGATTAACTCCGTTAAATTTTATAGACATTTCGAATACGTTAACTGTTAATTTACTTTTAGTAAAATAGGTCAACTGATAAGTTTATTTCTTCGCAATTATAAATATATTATTATTACTAGGTACATTTAACATTTTAAAGCTTAACATACGGAAAGCTTATACACAAAATATTGCTTGCTTTTTACAAATCTTGTGGTACTTTATGTCTTCAAATGCTATGTTTTTACAAAAACTTATTAACTTTTCACATGCCTGATGTAGATATGCTTATCGCATTGCTGTAAAAAAATTTACTGAGAGTTCTCACAAGTTTTAAATGTAAATGTTTAAGAAATAATATCACTCTAGGAACATCTTTTTACATAACTGAAACAACAAGGAGATTTGGTGAATGTTATAACTTATCTCTATGATTAGCTTTTAAATTTAAATAACACTATTTGTAAAATGATAGCATCAACGATGGAAATTTCCAATATAACATCGGCGAACAGGCACATGTAAAATACATACATAAATGAATTACATTTTATTCCATGAAAACAAACTTATACGTAATAACTTTATAACAGTTGTTTTTGTTTGTAGACAAAAATACAAACAAGACTTTATTACTGCGCAGCATTTTATTCGAATAATACATTTAGTAATCACGTTTTCATTTTGTAGAAACACGTTATATTGTATCACATTTGGTAAAATGTGTGTACCCGCAGAACAAACAGTTCCCAATTTATAGCTCAAAATAATACATCTACTAGTGACGTAAGTTATTTACGTAACTCAAAACTATTTATCTAAAAGGTTCATGTAACCGATGCTTACAATTTAGATAATTGTTCTGATTACGTTTATATATCATCATACCATTATTAACGTACAACGAGCCTTATAAATTACCAGGTTTGTAACAAGCTTTTGCAATAATAGAAATTAAAATATATCATGAAACCAAATTTTCCTTTTTAGCAATATATCAGACGGCCCCAAAAGTTCATATTTCAACATGTTTTCCAATGGAACCACCAGTTTTATCCCCATTTTGTAAGATGTCTACAGTAATGTCCCATGTTATTAATTTATATTTTGGAACATCCCAACAGTTGTTACAAAATTTAAAACACATGCGCAAAATTAACTCGAATTCGATTTTCTTAAATCCTCGAGAAAAATTCCTCAGTCGTTTTTTGGACGGGAATCACAAATATATACAATAAATTACACTTGTAGCAAAATGCTAGTTCTGAATCACATTTGCCACTTTAAATTCACTCTGTTGAAAGTCTCCCAAATCGGTATTCCATTAAAATGGGATCGAAAATCGGGTCGTCTCAAACTTTATAAGGAGCCAAACCATCAAAAGAAAAAGTTGAAAGTGAGTGTAATACTTTCGATAATCATCATACTTGTAATAACAATACAATGCCTTAAGAAACGAAAAAACCAAGTTGAAAATTATAAAAATGACTTGTCATATTTCCATGACCTTCTTTCCTTTGCAATTTTATTCGTACTAATTTACTGTTTATCATTTGTGTTTGCGATAACCCGTAAAGCAAGCTGTTTAGCAATAGTATTTAATGGTCATCTTGATTTATGTGAAAATTGTGAAAAAATTAAAAATGTGAAAAGGCAAAAGTTATCGTTTCTGGAAACAATTACTATCTCCTTTACATACCTACTCACTTTGTATTGTCTACTGGCACCATACATTTTAGTTTATGGAATACATTGGTTCAATCCGTGCAAATCCTCATTATCCGGATATTGGGTTCTTTTTGATTGTTCGCCACAAAATCCTGATTCTGTTTCAACTTTCATAAAATTTGCGTACTTTATTTTGAAAATTCTCGTTTTCTTAATAAATCACTATGTAGTAGCTTTCGTTATGACAATGCCACCAATAGTTGGAAACATTGTTGTTTTGGGAACCTTAAGTATTTCCAAATACTTGTATTATTTTGGAAAGTTAAGTACTGGAAACAGTAAGATGTTTCAAAAAGCTGTAAAGTTATACAGGACTGTTCAAGTACTTACAACATACACAAATAAAATTCAACAATGGAATGTAAATACTGTGACAGCAATATTTGTGGTGACTCTTTATGCAATATGTGTATCTGCGCTTACAAAATTGCGATGGAATATGAATAACTTATTTTCAATTGTATTTTTCCTTTATGCACTTGGAGCTGTTGTAATGGTAAAGGTTGGTGTGTTTGGGCTATATGCAGGAGTCAATACGTATTCAAATACTTTGCTAAGATCTTTAAGGGAGAGTGGTGGACTGATGGTTAGAGAGAAGTTTTCGGAGAGGAAATTAAAGCAAGTATTTTATAGGTCTTGTACATGTATAAATATTCGATTTGGATCGATTAATTTTGTTGAACGTACAACTCCGTTGAAATTTATTGATATATCTAATACGCTGACTGTGAACTTGTTACTTCTAAAATAAACATATATTTTATGTGTAAGCGAGAACTAATTAAAAATCAGTTATATAATAAAAACCAAACAATTACATCTATAATAAACAAAGTTGTCTTAGATATAGTAAATACGATTGTTTGCATTTATTTTGTATGCTTTTACAATTGTTGCAACAACACCACACCATACCATACCATAATACCAGTAGTACCATATTCATTCACGTGCAGGATTCTTAAATAAATTATTAAATTGAGAACCACGTATAAAATCGCAGATGAAAACGAGAGCATTATTTTTTAAAATTTTATTTGTAAAATTGTTATCACAGGAACACTGTACTCCAAACTTGACTTTTTGTTGTATGCATGTTTACTAAAGTTGATGAAACCAATTTCCCACACACCTCGTGTCACCTGGCCTGGGTATGAAACAGGATAATTTTCATGCATGTTTGAGAACATTAAAGACAAATGGATATTCCAAAATAAAAACACATGCATAATTTGCTGCTCATCTTTCACTTCAAGTCGGGAATCGTAATATGTAACCAATAATTAAGAGATTTACAAGTTCATTGGGTCTTTTTGTTTAACTAGTAATTCAATACTGCAATCAAGTTTTCACATTGGAATTCAGATTTCCGTGTGTGTGGAAATTTTAACAAACTAGCTTAAAACGCCATTAAAATTAAGTCCTTATTTTATGCTCGCATTACCACAAAAAAATGTTTATTTTTGTTATTGCATCTTGTATCAAATCTGTACTATTTACTTACCCTATTTTGATTGATTGATTTTATTATTTTTATCACTAGTGAGATAAACATTTAAGTAATTTGATGATTCAGACGTAACTTCGTAGCCAATTATGTAAACGAATGTAAAAGTATATTAAAATTGTTGGACAAAAATATGTAAGCAAACTAGTCAAATTTAAACCTGATTTTTAAGGTCCAATATTTTTTTAACAATTTCAAATCGGTAAAAACAGCTTTTGGACTAACTTTCTTTAAACATAAATAAGAAAGGTAACATGCTTGTTTGAAATAATATGGTGTGGTTATTGTTTGAGTGCATTCTACTCAAACTGCCTTTTTGTTTCATTGTTCGATTTAAAAATTTGTAACTTTCCAGTAATTAATCTGTCCTAATTGTTAGAAATTCTAATTTGCTAAATAGTGCGTTTTCCAGTTTCATTGTGCTCAAGGAATCCAAGTTTTCCTTCAATAATATCCAGTAGATTATTCGGTGCAAAAGTCAACACCCCAATTTTTGTAAAGCAAAGCTAGTTAGAATTGCTACAGCAGCCTGCATTAGAATTGCATGGGGTGCTTCAGCCGTGTATTTTTCCCCTATGTATTTCCAGTACGTTTACAAAAGTTTACTTCGGTGCCCTAAGAAGTTCAGTGAATTTCAGAGAGTCATTTATTCAAAACCACTATATAGTTTTTTCGTGAGCTTTGGAGGCTTCATTCATGTTAAGAAAGAACGCTTTTTTACTAAGTGATCCTTTGTTCTTGGTATCATTTTTGAAGGGACTGCTTTGTCCTGACTTCCTTACACTAATTTTTATGCAGTAACATTTGCATTGTTACTTAATATTGACCTAAAAACCATTGTAATCTCCACGTGTGTATTATCTGATGTACCTAAAATATTATAACATGACATTTCTCTGTTCATTTAATATTTCAAGATTTTTTTCAACTGTATATAGTGTGCTGTTTTTACCAATTTATCGGTCATTTTTTCTTTACACTGTTACTCTGTCCATTTATACAGAGAACAGCTCTTATCTATTTTACGTAGTTGCTGTCCAATAATACAGTCAATCTACTATTCAATCACCTGTATAATTCACACTTGCTATTTTTACATTTAATAATAATTTACTCTACTTTTCGTAGTATATTTTAAGATACAAACAATTAAGTTTGCTCTCAGCATTTTATTTATCAAGTTACACAATTCATCTCACAAGTCACAAGATTATTAGTCAATCTTCATGCACATTCGAAGCCTCATTTGCTGCCACCCTAATCATTCAGTTCACCTCCAATTAACGCCAAACTCTCACACAACGACACGAGCATAATGTGATCTCAATTGATCTGGACAACCGCATAGAGAATTCAGCCACCTCATCAGTTGTATTAATGTAAATAATACAAGCATTTGCTTTGAATATTCACTTAGTTTGTACGAAATTCCTAGCGTTACGAAACATAAATCGATACGCTTAGATAACGTTAGCTCATTTGTTATTGTCGGAATTGATAGGTATGTTATATCTAAGTCGGCTTGTATTTTACCATTAAAATATGTAAACTAGCCACGAATTTGATTATAATCTAGTGTTATCATCAACAACTTATGCTGGATGTGTAAATAATAAATACTCATAAAGTATCGGGAACATGTAGACTTCGTGGAACAATTCAAACAACGATGGCCGGACAAGATACTACATTCGCTTTTCTGGATGATCATCGGGTATAGAATGCTTGAGTAGGTATTCAGACTTTAAATGTGCGATGATTGTATTAGTATAATATACATAGCCCGTTTCATAATTCCGTAGCCAAATTCAAATTCCGATATCTTGGACAAATGACCACGCATAGATTCCAAATTAGTACGAAAAGATAGCCAATATTCTTACTTAAAAACACTCATAAGCATTGACATATATGTGCATGTGTTTATTAGTAGCATCCCAGCAACCAAAGAGACGAAAAATTCCATTTAGGAAAGACGGCCATTATATAATTGTGCTATACTTTGATGGCTTGTCTTGAAACATGGTCAAGTACAAATTACATAGTGTTTTCACCAAAATATTACCGAGATATCGGGCTACAAAAAGAGCTATCAAACATTTTCAATTAGCAATATTACTGTCCAGCACATGAAATAAAGGAATGGTGGACAATTTACCAGAAATTCCGTAAATGTTGAAGTATAAAATGAGATTCTGCGTAAGAACGATGGGTATGCAGATATCCGAACAGCATTAAAAATAAAGCGTGTCTTGGTGAATAATTTGTGTGCTTTGGATTATATATGGAGCAATTTCTGACGATTTGCTGGCAGTGTTACTTGAATTTGGCAGCTTTTGTAAAGCTAGTGCGCAAATCGGTTTTTGATGAAAATTAGGACCCTCTCCGTTTCAAATATTTCCGCTTCACAGACCCGAATGTGGCCATGATTGAAGCGCTGTTTTAACCTGACTAATTTAAAACAAAAATGGTTAAATTTGGTCTACAATTAGGGACGTTTTGTCGGACTGAAATGTTGAGTTAGAAAAATGACCATAAATTCTAGGTTTTGACTGATTTTTAAAAAACCACGCGACTTCTACATATATGCAGCTGAACAAAAATCCTTTTGCACATTTTTAAGTTAGACTGTTGGCTATCTTATCATACTGATTTCCAATATATGCGTGTTCATTTTTTCTAGATATCATAATTTCAATTTGGCTACGGAATTATGAAACGGACTATGTATTTTGTGATAAAAAATTTATTTATTAAAACAAGCAAATATATAAGCAATCCATAAAATCACCTTTCGATCATGTAAAAAATAGCAGTTATTTTTTATAATTGCTCTATTTCATCGTAACGATATGCTATTAGCACATGTCATGTTGCATGTTTTACTTACAGTCACTCTGAAATATGATGTGTTCTGTACAATTTTGATCACTATATTGTAAATATCTACTTGAGTAACTATTTCCCAAAAGTATCGTGGTGACTAAAAATCAAAAAGTATGGTTTTCCTTGATCACATTTGTTATTTTAAATACACAGTAAAGTTGGCGAATAAAATAGGGATACCGATTACTTTTGAGGAATCCAGTATCCATTTTAAGCTAACTGAAACCAAGTCAAGCAGATGGCTTAACTTAAAACTAGCAATTTCAGCTCTAATAATCCTGATCATGCTAATACAGTGTATATACTCTCAAATAACAATCATATTAGCACTTGAGGACACAACTAAAAAGTTTTCCTACTTTGATATACTTCTTGCAACATCTATTCTCTTTATTTTAGTGTGCTGCTGGATTTTCATTTTTGGTTTGAAACGCACTGCAGCAATAATAATATCCTACGTCAACGGCCATATTAAATTGGATGCGCAGGAAAAAGTCAAACGTTTAAAACTTTCTAGATTGGAAAAATACACAATTTTGTTTTGTTATCTGCTACCATTTTACTGTTTGGGATCTCCTATCTTTCTGGTTTATGGGATTCATTGGTTTAAACCTTGCAAACCATCTTTAATTGGATACTGGTTAATTGACGAATGTGGAAGAAATGACGATGAGAGCACTGTATTCTCCACGTATGATACAATCTCCAAGTATGTATTTAAGCTCGCAGTGTTTTTGATAAATCAATGGAATATGGGATTTGTACTGAGTGTACCTCCGATTGTTGGAACCCTTGTAGTTTTTGGCGCTCTAGGATTTAATAAATGCTTAAAGCATTTCGAAGAATTGTGTTCTACCGGCAAAACGTTTCAAAAATCTACAGCTAACTATTTCAGACAGATTCAAGTACTAGCAGTTTTCATAAATGAAATACAGCGGTGGGCTGTAAATAGCGTTACGGCATTTTTTGTGGTAGTTTTACATGCAGTTTGTGTATCTGGACTAACAAGACTTCATTGGAACATGGGCCATCTTTTGTCAATTTTATTTTTACTATTTGCATTATTTGCAGTTGTTATGGTAAAAGTTGGAGTTTTTGGGTTGTTTGCTAATGTTCATGAGATTTCAGGCAAAGTGATAAACAATTTGAAGCGAACAAATGGACTATTTGTAAGAGGGTCAAGGTCTGATAGAAGGTTAAGGCAACAGTTTTACTATTCGTGTAGCTGTTTAAAGGTGTACTTTGGTTTTATTAGTTTTGCTGATAGGTTAACGCCATTGCAGTTTATTGACGTTTCGAATACTCTTTCATTGAACCTATTGCTTTTAAAATAGATCAAATTAATGATAGGCCTTAACCTAGTTTCTATTAAATATATTGAAAAATGCAAATTCAGAATCTAGAATAAAAAATAGTCGAATGGAAATTTGCTTGAATCAATTGAAGTAAGCGGAAAATCAATGCGCTGAAATAATTTTATTTCTTCTAAAAATGATTATTCCCAATTTTTTTTCTTTAAAGCGGCCCAAGATAGAAAATGTAATCGAAAACATTTCTTTTCGGAATTCCTTTCAGCGCCTGACGTAACTCAGAAATGTTGCTTGAAATGTAATGTTCAACTTAATAAATACTGCAATCACGAAACAAAAAAACATTATTGTTTTTGCGTAATTATTTAGTATTATTTCCTTACATTTTAATGTTAACCGTTGCTTGCATCGGCAGTTGATCTATAAAAGCCAATCAAGCTAATTAAACATAAAATTGTGCTTCTACAATTCCCTTATTAAAGTTTACAAGGTCAATCATCGCTGATCATGTATACAACTAATGACTTTACCTGTAGGCTTTATAATAACGATTCATGTGGGAAAATATAAAGAAAAGTAGAAAGAAAGAATTTTTTAATTTAGTCTCTAAGGTAATTTTGAAATAATTTTCGGTAAATTAAATAAAGAACCTTGAATTTAAAATAAAATGGCCTATAACCTAGTTTGTTAAATCATCATATTCTTAAAAATAATCAGATACAACTGGTGTGGCTGTATCTGTGCAAAAATAACAATTCGTAGGTGCATATATTCGATTGATTTGTACAAAATCTCTGGCGTAGCAATACAAACATTGATACGGTTAGATTGGACGAGCTAGTTTCGCTGCAATAATAGAAAAACATGGAATTTATAATTATGCTGGTATTTTATTATGAAAACATGCAATACAAGCCACGGGTTTGCTGATAATATAATATGATACCTGATACTCAATTGTATACGCTAGAAGAATAAATAATAAAATATTCACGAACAACCACAAACATATAATTCGTGGAACAATTCCAACAACCATGTCCAATTAATTTTAATTTTTTAGGATTATGCTCAATCACGTAGAATAATGTTACGTTATGGTAGTCGTGATATAGCTAGATAATCATCTTATTATAATTTTGTACTATAAATATTATATATCAAATCAAGCAAACATATAAGAGAATTGTAACTACACGTTTTGTTTATGAAAAGCAACTTGGTATGACTAAACTCATAACTCATTAATAATTTGATATTACAACACTTATTTTTTGTAGAGATAGAAATACTTAAACGAAACAAAATTACACTACATTGCAAATGTAGCTGGAAAAACAAAAATAACATAAATCCAAAAGTTTAGTAATGACTGTATTCTTTTATAACGACATGAAAATAGCACATGTAGCATGTATAGCTGACACGTGTCTCGAAATAATATGTGTTCCTTATAACTTTGGTAACAACAAAAAAAAGTATTAAATAAATTCAGTAAAAAATATAAACTATTTCAGCGAAGGCTCTTACCGACTAAAACAAATAAAAATGGTTTTCATTGATCACATTTGTTATTTTAAATACACAGTTAAGTTGGCGAATAAAATAGGCATTCCGATTGCTTTAGAGGAATTCCATAGTTATTTTAAGTTAACTGAAATCAAGTCCAGCAGATGGCTTCACTTTAAACTAGCAATATCGGCTGTATGTATACTGGTTATGCTAGTGCAGTGTATATTCAATCAAATACCATCACTTCCAGTACCCAAACCTACTCAATACTTTTCACACTTTGACATACTTCTGACAACATCTATCCTATTTATTTTGGTTTACTGCTGGATATTTGTACTTGCTTTGAAACAAACGTTTGCAATAATAATATGTTACGTCAACGGTCATATTAATTTGGATGCATATGGAAAAGCCAAACGTTTAAAACTGTCAACATTGGAAAAATACACAACGCTATTTTGCTACATGTTACCATTATACTGCTTGGGATCTCCTATTTTTCTGGTATACGGTATTCATTGGTATAAACCTTGCAAACCATCTTTAATTGGATACTGGTTTATTGACGGATGTCGAAAATTAGAGGATGAGAGAAATATGTTTTCTGGTTATGCTACAATCTATAAATTTGTATTCAAGCTATCGGTGTTTTTAGTAAATCAGTGGAACATGTCATTTGTACTAAGTGTACCTCCATTTGTTGGAACTCTTGTAGCTTTTGGCGCTTTAAGTTTCAGTAAATGCTTACAGCATTTCGAAAAATTGTGTTATAACGACAAGACGTTCCAAACATCCACAACTAACTATTTTAGACAAATTCAGGTACTGGCGGTTTTCATGAATGAAATACAGCGGTGGAGTGTAAATAGTGTTACTGCATTTTTTGTAGTGGTTTTACATGCGGTTTGTGTATCTGGACTAACAAAACTTAATTGGAACATGGGCCATCTTTTGTCGATTTTATTTTTACTCTTTGCATTGTTTGCAGCTGTCATGGTAAAAGTTGGAGTTTTTGGGTTGTTTGCTAATGTTCATGAGCTTTCAGGCAAAGTAGTAAAAAATTTGAAGCGAAGAAACGGAATATTTGTAAGAGGGCTAAGGTCTGATAGAAGGTTAAGGCAGCAGTTTTACTATTCGTGTAGCTGTTTAAAGATGTACTTTGGTTTTATTAGTTTTGCTGATAAGTTAACACCATTGCAGTTTATTGACGTTTCGAACACTATTACAGTAAACTTGTTACTTTTAAAATAGATTAAATTAATGTTAGGCTTTAACATAGCTTTTATTGAATATATTGGGAATATGGCAAATTCAAAATCTAGAATTAGAAAAGTTATCGAACGGAAATGCGATTGAATCAATTGAAGTAAACGGAGCATCAATGCATTGAAATAGTGTTAATTCTTTTAAAAATCGTTGATTTCCAATTTTATCTTTAAAGCAGTCCCAGATAGAAAATGTAAATTAAATTATTTATTGTTGGAATTCTTTCAACATATCACGTAAATCTGAAATTTTGCTTTTAATATGAAGTTCAATTTAGTAAATACTGTCGTCACGAAACATACATAATATAACTATTATTGCCATTGCGTCATTATTAAGTGTTATTTCCTTATATTTTGATTTTACCAATACTTGCATCTGTTCCTGATCTATAAAATATTCAAGTGTAGTTTTGTAAAATAAATTAGTTATTCGTACGAAAACAGCGTATTTTAATCCTTCGATATCATTGTATGTTGGCATGTTCTCTAGAACAAAAAATAGAAATATAGCCACACTGTGTCCTGTAATCGGAATAAAGAATATTAGGAACGAACTTTTGTCTTTATGAAAAACTTCTGTAACATTTTGGTCCAATGTGAAATTTTGTCCAGCTTGTTCTAATAAGTAATCATTGAACCGCTTCCAAGACAGCATTATACCGCACTCAAATCCTTGTTTCCCTTTTTCACAAGCTTTAAATGGAATACATACTTTGGCTGTAATCATTATCCATTAAATTAATCTATTTCTCCCATGACAAGACAACGTAGATATTCCTTCCTAGTGAACGTAGAATTCTCCCTTCCCTAGACAATGTAGAATACCTCCCATTCCCACAACACGGGAGATGAACCACTGCCCTTTTGTATAACCATCTTATAGTTATCTTTTATAGCTAAGGATCATGTCATAACGTCAACAGCAAAGTAATTTTAAGAATTATAATTTTAAACCAAAATTTATATGATTCCTAATTGAAAAAAGCTTACAATCTTATTCCTCATCTTCAAACGTCCCCTTTAGGTCACGAGGATTCGTTTTATGCTGAACTTTGTTTTGCAAAATTTCCTAAAACTTGAAAAAGTTACAAAATTATTACAAATTACATGTAATTAATAAGAAAGCTTAAACATTAAAAACAGCAGAGGGTTGTATGTAACATTCATCAAATAAGTCGCGAGAACAAGCCCACGAATAAATATAAAGCCAAATTGTATCAAATGCACCCAAATTGTGAAAAACAGACAGTAAGTCTGAATAGCATACGAAAAATTCAGTGTTGAAATAGATTTTAATTAAATTGATTTCAGTTTTCGTAGAAATGATGGCTTAAAGCCGGTTCTTATTTTGTAAAATAATAGAAGTATACTCGTCATTGTAAATACCTTTCAAGGTTCCTTGCGCCAAAAATTGGTTCAGAGTAAAACATTATGAGTCCCGCTTGGTGTAAAGTTCCAAGCAGCATCAAGACTGCAAGAGCATTGTTGGCCAAAATAGAAGTCAACAACATCATAGTCAGTAAATGTTCCGATCCCAAGTACATAAGTATACGTAGAAGTGAAATATTCCATAAATAAATAAATAATTGTGTCTCATGATTTATTTTGAATATCCAGGTAAACCAGAAATACTGGTGGTGTCTTCGTCATGCTGAAACCTTATAGCTACTGGCTGGCTGGAGTGCTTGCCTTTTAATTACATAAACCAGAAACAATATTGAACATTTCAGGTTATCTTTTTTAACTTAAATATCCACTATAGAGAACCTGCAAAAAGGTATATGTCCCAGTAATGAATATTTCTAACGCCAAATATGATTAGTATACTTCTTTATTGATTTGGTTTTTAATTATACAGCACGTTATAATCAAAAATGATTGAAAAATGAGTTATGTTTGCATTAAAACACATAAACTAATGTTTTCACTGAGTCTCAGTATAATTAAGTTAGGCTGCTGTGACATCTAATAGCTAACATTACATTAATGCCCACATATTTTTCATAGAGTAAGTTGTGCACGAAACCTTAGTTATTACATACCTAGTATAAACTTGACTGATTTACCACAAAAAATATGCCAACAGAATAAGCTATTAATTATTTAAATTTTAACTTTTTAAGACAAATGTTTTAAACTAAAAGCAACGTCACAGTCATATCCACAATTTGCATAACTGTGCTCAATATCGTTGAAGATCCCAAATTGAAAAACATTCCAATTTTAACCCTTATCGGAATACATGACTTTAAAATCATCCGATTTTTCTTCCCTCTGAACACCCTTTTCCACAACTCATAAAACTTCTCAGAATCATTGTAAATCACCAAAGCAAATGCATGAAACACAACAGTGTTTCCAAAAACAATGACATCAATACAAAATAGCATTACCACCACAATAACAGGTAATTCACCATAAAGCCCAAGACATGAGAATGTTGTAACCACATTTTGTAAAAATGCAGCAAGCATTAAAGCTGGCAACAATACATACCCAAACCGCATCAAAGATTCCCAAATCAAATATGACCGTCGATAAATTTGAACTGACTTTTGAAAACTTCTTATATTGAAGCCTCGTCGATAGTTGATATTTATCTTTGCAATTGCAGGTTTCAAACTTTTTCCAGCTTCAAAGAGTATGACCAACATACTTGTCAACATGACAAGAATTGCTATTTCTCCAAAGAAGGCATGAAATAAGTAAAACCAAATCATGAAGATAAGTTCACCTGTCGTAGAGCTTATGAGGTACTTTGGAATATAAAAACGCATGATAGCGTGACCAGTTGTGTTGTCAAATAGAAAGGGCAAAGCTCCCAAAGCCAATGGAAAGACTAAGCATAGCGCAACCAATGAATAGAGGATAATGGTGACGGCGTCCAGTTTTTCATCTGAATTAAAATAAGCTTATGAATTTATATTTAGTTGAAAAATTCGATTAAGTTTTAAAAATGTAAAGCATACGTTTTATATCATTGAGAGCCATATACTGGTTTACGGTAAAACAGAAGCAATCCCGTTTCTTGTAGAAACTCCAGCAACTACAGCACTGCAGAAAGCAAATAGCCCACAATAGCATATCGACTACAAAGTCGATAAATGTTGTTCCACTTTTGCCGGGTTCGGATTGCAAGTAGTTGAGCATCCGAAATGTTGCAACTGCTACAATCTGAGAAACTTGCCAGTTGATGTACCAATTTCTTAGGGAAAATTTGCGGTTTTCGACAAACTTTTCTTTTTGGGAATCATAGCGGACTCGCATGGGCATAATTCGCTGGAGGAACTGAAATATTTTTAGAAATGCTACCCACATTTTGGAGTTTGAACTCTGTCAGAAATTTACATGAACAATTTAACCCTTTTAAAGGAATAGTTGGAGTATAAGTGAGCCAGATACGGAAATGGTTTGGGCTATCCTGTTTTTACTTTCATTATTTTTTAATTTGTTTACAATCATGTGCTTTGTATATACAATAACGAACACCAAACTTTTCCCATCTCGCGATGCTTTAATCTCAAAAATTTAATTTAGTATTTGCCGCAAACTTGTTTTCGAAGAAAAAAACCTCTGGTGTAAATTAAATATTGTTTTCAAGTATTTTTAATATAAAGTGGAACAAACAAATGGGTAAACGTAAATAAGAACATGAAATATACCATCTGTGTTTAATTAAACGCCTTAAAGTTGAGCGTAAAGTAAATTAAGATAAAGGTCAACAACAATATTTTGAACCAATTTTGATTGGCTTATGTATATGAAAACATCTAGCGAGTTACAAAATGTATAAAATATTTGTAAAGGTAGCAAAAAGGTAGACAACCAAATCAGATAGTTTATGTGTATGTTTTAAAACATACCGTCTTATAATTGGTTTTTATAAATTTACTCTTTCGAATGTCAGATACGGTCAACGGTAGGATTTTAATATGATAGTTTTGAGGTGTTTTTGAACAAAAACTGGAAATTTTCAGCACTTACACATATAAATTTATTGGAAAACAAAATTTAATCATCTTTGTTTTTGATTTAGCCTAAGACGCAAAACCATATACTGGTTTCCATATAATATTCTGATGATTCGAAGACTATACACAAATAAGTTTATATTTTCCTAAATATTTAATACTTAATTATTAAAGAACATTTTTTAAGGTTAAGCTTTCGTCAAAACTTAAATGTACTGGTTTAGTTTTTCTTGTTTGACTGTAGAAACAGTATGGACGTCTAATGCCTACCATAAAAATTTAATCGTAATACATTCATACGTTCTGTAAAAAACATCACACCTCCTTTCAATTGCCACATAAATGTTGAATCGTGCTTTTCGTATAACTGAAAAAATAATTGTTTCTGAGTGAACCGATTCTTAATTTGTTTATACAAGATTTAAAAATCAATTGCCGTTCGTTAAATGAACGATTATTTATACACTACTGAAAAAACCTTAACAAACTGCATGAAACGACTACATATTTTCACTAGTTTATTTACAAACTTTTAAGAAATATACTATTTAAAAGTTTGTGTTTTTTTGAATTTTTTTTGGAATGATTGATCCAAAAAATGAAACGTTAATTAGATCAGTTGAAGCTGACATGCAGATCAAATACAAGTTTTACTACTTAAAAAATTGTTTGTCTTTGTTTTGCGATTTAAAAAAAACAATTAAAATTTATTCTGAACGGTTTCAATTTATTCCTGCCTACGTTTCTCAATTGCCTTCGGTTTTTAGCTTGTAAAAAATTTAAATTGAATATTTTTTATTCCAACACTTTGTTCACTTTTCAGTAATTGATAGAACGAATTTTTTAAATATCATTTGTATAAAATTGATTTTTTGAAAATGTTTGGCAACGATAAATGTTTCTTTTAACCATTTCAATTGTAGCACAAAAGTTATACTTTTGTACTAATCATAATTAGCATTTTAGTTATTCAAAACTTATTTCGGTTCAAATCTTATATTCGGCTTGATTTTAAATAAACTACACTATTTTACTATTTTACTATTTTAATTTTTTAATTTTTTGTACAACATAAAAACATAATTTTAAAATTAAGTAAACATGTATTAGTACATAAAAAGTAGTGCTCTTCAAATTAAAAGCAGCTAGTTGTACCACAATCAACGTTCTAGTCAGTTATCAGTGTTTTTGTCAACTGGACTGAGGGAACTAACTATACAAACTGGAACAGCCCCATAAACATCAGGATTTATTCAAGCCGCGCAGTCCTAATCACCCCACTGAGATGAAGATACATTCATCAGGTGCTATATGCACCACAAACTTACTGCAGCTCCGTCCAAGCTGGGTAAACATATGGGCACACTCAAGTAAGATTAAATACAATTTTACGTAAGCGCTGGCAGACAGATGGATGACATGTCAAAAATAGGACA
>JAQFXM010004342.1:0-17406 GCA_034693345.1 Entomobrya multifasciata | reverse complement strand
CGACCATACAAAATATAATCTTTAGGCACGTTTTATTAGGCTTATGTCCCTATCCATATTCCATTATAAATCATTGAGTGTACTGTTCAACCAAACTAACCAAATACAGACTTACATTTACACAGAGTCTCAAATGGATGGATTCCATATTTATTTTTATTATGAAAAACCTGACACTTCATCTTTTCTTGTTTGTTTTCACACGGGCTCCCCTCATCTCTGATGAAAAGAATATGTTTCTTGAAGAAATTGCCTTAAGTAATAGAATGCATATATATTCACTCCCTTGCTTTATACTAACTTAACGATATGTCTTCATAGTTCAGAGGAATTTTTATTACAGCATTCACTGTCTAAATACTAAATACATACATCACCACGCAAACTCACTCTCGGCCTGACTGTAATCTGTCACGGTCTAACCTTCATTAGGGGCTCATGATCGTGAACAAGTAAGTCTTCAAAGGACACATTAATTTCTCAAGAGCCAACACGTAGAGCAATGCAATGATGACTGGAATTTATATGGTTGTAATAATCTAGTCGACTTTATGCAATGTATACTCTAGTAAGTAAATTACATAAAAGAAAGAAAAAGAGATTGTATCCACTTACGACAACAATGGCAGTTGATGCTGCAACGCTGTCCCCACAAGAGCTGGAGAAACGACTTCCACCACTATGCTGCTGGTCCGGATGAGCACTACTCTCACAAGATCCACCAACTTCTTCGGAATGAGTCAACAATGGGACATGCAACAACTTTTTGATTCTTGGCTCAAAATGCTGATGGGCCAACTCTGGTCGTCTTCGGAATGAACCTTCTGGCAGAAGATGATGAAAAAGATGATGATTATGATTGCCTCCTCCTCCAAGAACTCCTCGCTGACTTACAGACACCGAAGCGGTATCATTGTTATTGTTGTTATTTGAGTGATTATGAACGTCACTACAGTTCCTGGCGCTACATGACGTGTTGGTGTTGCTGTTGCTATTACTGTGATGGTGATGATGATGGAATAAATTTAAATTGAAGTTTGCAGGATGATAGTTACTTCCACATTGAGAGTGCGCACTGAGACCACACGATTTGCAGCGAACGCCTTGGCCGTCCACAGCCAAATGACATACCTGACACAAGCGCTTCACACCTGGCACTCGTTTCCATTCATGGGATGCTGGAGAAGGGGCCTGCAATAGTGTTAACATAACCGCAAAAATTATAATCCAAATGAAATGTCAGTTCTGTTACAAACAAGCTTTTTGGTAATGTATACCGATAGCAATGCCAAGGACCACTATCATAAACTATTCATGTAAAAGGAGTTTTTTTCAGATGAATATTCGGTACATATGGTACAATATATCGCACGTTATTCTATTGACCATCAAGATTCAAAAGTATTAGTTGCGAAGTCTCTGTTACAACTGTGGTCATCATTAGTGAGGTTATTGTGTGCCTTTTAGGGACAAAATCAGCCACAGATACAGACAAGATTCACTTTTATGCTCACAAAAGTTTATTTTCAGCAAAACTGCGTATATAACCATGTAAGTATTTACTAAATGGACGCACATATATATATGCATATATATCCAACCGCAAGTTGTTGGTGTAATTAACTCAAATTTGTACCTGTATTCACAAGTTGTTGTGCCCAAATACACTATTTACACTTCAAGGTAATAATAATAATACCTTACGAATAAATGATAAAAATACGACACGAAAATTAATAAGGGCAAACTCAAAATTGTAGTGAATGATGAATTATGCACGTATCATCAGTACTAATCAAACGTGTCTATCTACAATATAGATGACGAACGAGAGAGTCTAGCAGAAAAACTAATAAATTTACTACGAAATACATGGTCGACGATGTGGCAAACAGTTTAAATTATAAGTTTTGTTAATAAATTCCACAGCAGAGTTTTTTGAAGTAAAATACTGCGTCCCATCCCTTTTCTGGCAAACAAAAGAATCAGTGAACAAAGTTTAAGAAAAGTCAAAGTTATGATTGGTATGTGTAACTCTTTTATCACGGCAAACAAGTATTGAAGATGCAATACTACTCGGAAGAAAAATTCAATAATTCAAAAGATAAAAGAATATATGGGTCTCCAAAAACATAAATTCAAAGAACGAATTGTTCAAATAATCCAGCCCTACAAGTTCATAATATGCATGTCTATTCAACAATAAACGACAAAACCACTCAGCATCATCTTTCAACTTTATATTCTTATATTAAATATTAAAGATGCTCAAAACTCAAGAGCAAGTGCATGACTTGTTCCTATAAAACCGTCATGACAGGTGCTCATGGTACTTAATTCTGCTTCATTTTCTTTGGATAAAATCTTATTTGGCAATTTTTTGGCATGAATAAGCTTCTCGGGCTTAAGGTATTAAAGCTACAACTTAATTCATTTCATTGTGAGCTGCCTATATACCCGGAGCGTCTCATCAATACGCGTGATCATTATTATTTTTTCATCTTCAATTTCTCCGAATTATGATGATTGAATGGTTGTGATTTCAGCTTACACGGTCACCTTTTAAAAATTAACAGCGTGAGATGATGGGTTTTTTGTAATACCTATTCAGTTTAGTTACGTAGATCAGAAGGTTCACTTATCAAAATACAGCTTATTTTCAAAATGCTTTGTTTGTACTTTGCATCGTGACACTGCTCCGCTGCAGGTGAAAATCAAGTACAGTAGAGGTTGATTGACTTGCTCATAAAGTGCAAAGGTAAAAACAATTGTATTATCTTTTTCCTATTGAAAATGACTAAGCAAAATTGACAAATAAAAGATTCTTTAATGAGCTTATAGAATCCGATTATATTGAAGCTGATAAATCTTTTGTTCGTTAAAAATTGATAATATGGTTTTTTCTTTGAATATTTCTTGCTTTAAATGAAATTTTCTTGGAGGGAAAACCTGTAATGCTTCTTTGCACAACTTTTTCAAAAAATATAGAATACTGATGCATTGATCTAAAAATCTTTACACAATAAAGATAATTTTATAAGGCAGAAGAAAGTAACGATTGGTTAAAGTTATAAAAGTTAGGAACGAAATCAAATACAAAAGCAATTAGTGGATACTTTGCTCAAGATCATTGTGACTTATCTAGATCTAGATTTTTTTCATAAATGCACCATGTGTCGTGTCATATTTGACTTCTAGCCAACATTGCATTTTTTTATGCCTGCAGCAATAACAGCTTCCGAATTAGCTTTATTGTTGAACATCATTAGCCCTTGAGGCAACTACAGTTAATTTACATTTCTTCTGACCTTGATTTTGAAAAGTTTAAAAGCAGTGCCAACAACGACAATAACTGTTTGATTTTTCTTTTTTGTCCTAAGATCTGTAAAAAATCACAGCCTATAATAAGTACCTTGGTCTATATCATTATTATATCAAAATCTAGATCTAACAATGAGGATTCATCTAGTCATCTTTATGTTCTCACCAATCCTGCCGAAACTTATAATTCAGCGCCTGATTTATGTTGCTCGATTTCTTTTTAATCAATTTTTCCCAACAACCTGACTCTAGTCCTTGTCAATCAAGTTTACATGATCGCATCAACGTAAAGCGATTTCAGTGCCCACGGCACTTCACTCATCTCGTAATTGACAGTTGAGCCATGCTTGTACAAAGTAAGTACACAAATTATGCAAAAGTCATGCATCAAAAGGGACGAACCATAATTGGAAGTTGTAACTGCTCTTGTTTATTATGCTAGCAACCTTTGACCATGCATGTTCATCAGCAAATTTATGAAGCCCCCAAAACTGAACTTGATTGTGATAATTAGTTAAACTCTTTGTCGTTTTTTGGAGCCGTTTTTCTCTATCAAGTATACAATACACTGCGATCTAAAATCTTAACCTTGATGCACTTTTACAAATAATGTACTGATAAGTAAGAAAACTACGTATACTTTTATAGGTTTGAATGTGCCAAGTTAATACTTTCAGAGAATTTTAATCTTCATAATCTTCTATAAAAGCGTTGGAGGTCTGTGACACACAGAAAGAGTTCATACGATACACACGCTGTTGGCCAGATACCAAGCGAAAAATATGTTAGTCCTTGCAATCCTTGGAATGTGAAAAGAATTTCGGCAATATACTGGAAAGTGGTCATAAAAATAATATAGGTAGGTACCCTTATCCTTTTGAAAAGTTTGCACCAAGTTAATTACAATCTTATAAATTTATGGCTCCATTTAAATGGGGAGACCGACCAAAAAGCTTGAATCTATGTTTGTAAATGTGCAACTCAAAAGATTGCGATCTTTTATGGTTTTACGAGCTACTAAAAGAGTATTAAAGCTAAACGCTGAGTATGATATAGGATTACGTACATTTATGTTACTACGTGTACTCATGTAAAGTGAACGAAAGTGAAAACAAAAACTAATTTTTGCCCAGCACCGCTTTGCACGCTGTCTGCGAAAATGAAAGCTGAACAAGTAGAGCATGAAACGATGTGAAGATGATGACCACACTGTAATATCTGGAAAACAAGATAATTGCTTGGTACAACACGAATATGTTCATGTTCACATAGCATGTTTTGTGTGCGGTTGGTTGATGATATTTTAACCCAAGGAAAAATATCTCACAGACTGTCTCAGGTAAAGTAATACCACAAAATTTGCAGCAAAGTTGCTTTGTGTAATTCAGTGAACAGATATGTAAAATCAGATAATTTGATGGCCTTATAGTAACGAGAGTGGACTGTCCTGTAATTAAACAGAAGACTAACTTGTCTGATGCAATGTAGAAAATCCCTATAATTATCTTCTCACAAATTACTTACCACCACACTGCACTGCTGGTGTGTGTAAGCCAAGATGTTGGACGTGGAAATCAAATTATTTGCTACAATAAATTAAATTCATGGTGCTGAAAATAACAGGGCACGTATATAAAATAAATGTTTACGGCTATCTTAAATTAAAATGATTTCTATTGCATGTGATTTCATCAAGAAAATTATCATGATTCCTTCCTTGATGATGATCAAAAGTTCCTTCACTTCACATTCTCTCTTGCTGTATAATATAAGCATGCGTAATGAATATGTATCAGTATAATAATATCTGTAAGATGTATCATTAAGATTATATGGTTGGCCATTCAAGCGTGTAAAATTTTCTTAAGTCTGTTTTTACGAGTTTTCTTAAAGATTTTTTTTTTCTCTAAAAAACATAAAATGCTGACACTTGACATTCACTTGAGAGAGTGAACTATGTACGTTTACTTTACTTACCCGAAGAATCAAATGTAATGGAGCTGACACAGTCGGAGCCACCTTTTTGCTTTTGGCAGGTTGTCCACAGCACAAACGTTCTTTCATCTCGATTCTAAGCCGGCGTGAACAAAAATATCCCTAAACTTGAACAATTCCAGAAAAGTCACATATATTGCAAAAAATAGATCCCTCGTTTTAGAAAACAAGACCAACCGCTGTTCTCTTTTTCACATTGTCAAAATCCATTTAACTTTAACAATTGCACATACTTTACAAAACGAAGAAAACATTTTGCTCCTGAAACTGTGAAAAAGTTCAGTATGAAATGTGTTGACAAGTGACAAATCCACTACGTCATGATGTCTGGATTTTGAAGGTTAATACTGATATTATGTATTTCAGTTTAGTTTACAGATTTGCAGATCATCTATGATTCAATAAACATTTTCACTTAATCCGCCATAAAAACTAGTTTGACAATGACATAATGACAACGTATGCCATTTCGCACACTTTTACTCATCATAAAATATTATGCTCAAAACAACATAATGATGATCTTGCAATTTCCTTTGTTGAAAGTAAGATCATGCTTTTGTCATCGCGTAACAAAAAAGTACTTTAAATACAGTGTTCAGTTTCCAGCGACCAAAATGTTGCAAACTGGGAAATCCACTCACACAAGCACGTATACAAAAATTGGATCATCTAAACTTGGACAAGAATCTAACGATGTAACTTATAAAGAGTTTTGGACAGCCTGTGAGAACACTTCTCTGTGCATTTTCATGTGATGATATTAGCAACCTATTTCATTCATACAATTTGCCATGAATCGTGGAGGCTTCTGAAAAATATTTGGAAAAATTAGATAAGAGCTACTGCACAGGAAACAAGGAAAGGAACATAAAATTTGTACTCGTTCGTGATATTTTTATGGACCAGTCATCAAAAAATGAATCATCACAACAACCAAACTCTGACTGAACACTCACAATGGCACAAAAATAACTAATAATAGTTGTGTTAGTGTATGAAAAGCTCATTCATTCACAAAAAACAACATTTTTCTCTTTGTCTTTCATATAGATTTAGATAGGCAGTTCCAGACTCTTTTACACTTCATGCCTTCTACTAAATGAGATGAATTGCTCACTCACAAACAGTAGCCACCAAACGAGAAACTAATGATATGATGATTACTATTTAAGCGCGTGCAATTTTCACGATTAAGTTATACACTTTCATTTTTAATGAGAAATTTAGCACATAGTTATTATAAATGCATAAAAATTGATGATATGCTTGATGATGATATTGTTATTACGATACGACTGGACTGTGTGTCATCACATAAAGCTCTTTACAAGTAAGTCAAGTTAAGTCAGTCGAGTCCAACCAAACATCTTTCTCTCTTCTTATTTTCAAGTCACGATGCTGTTATACAATTGCACACGAAACAGAACATCCTCACTCTCACTATCATAAAGCACTGACAGCACAAAAGAACAGCATTCCTTCTTTGATTATACCAGTGTTGTTGTTTTTCATAGTCCATCTTCTTCATGATGACTTTCCGACTCTCGGCAACTCTTCTACTTCTTCTCTGGACAATGTAACACTTTTTTCTTGTGATATGCTTAGTCAACACTTTGCTGAGAACGACTGATTGGAAAACAAATGCCCTCCACTTTTTCTCCGTCAGTTTTTACGGCAAAATACACACACACACATCCTTCCTTCTTTTCCATTATGCGTGAGTCGAGTTGAGAGAGAGTACCAGCACCAACCATCATATCATTACCACCACCACCGTTTGCTTTACAAACCAAACCACCTATAATATTCATTAGAAAAGAAGCACGATTTGTATAACAACACATACCGATACCTCAACAAAAACCCATTAACCATAACCACGCAAGTTGTTCAAACTTATCCCTTACCTTTAAGCACATTTTTCATTTTCTATCTCTCCCTTTCATTTTTTTATTACAATTCTAGGGTCTCTTGTCTACACAGTTGTAGTGGTACTGGAGCCTAGTACCTCTTATTACTTCTCTTTTTCCATGCAATCCAGTCACTGCTCGTCTCTTCACTGTTTTTATACTTTACACTTTGTACGAGAAACAACAACAGTGTAAAAAGCCATTTGGTTTGGTTCGCTGCTGCTGGTTTGATGATAATAAGAGAATCTTGTGCTTCTGTCTCTCTCTCTCTACTTCTCTCTCCTTTTGGTATAATGTTTTTACGGCCGAAAGAAGAGAGGTGCTCTCGACAGCACTATCCCGGCTCTTGTTATATTACTTCACTTCCCTTCCTGATTCTTCTCATTTTACCAACAAAACCGTCTAAACTCTTTTACCAAATATATGAAAAAAAATCTAATATATAAACAAACTCAAATGAGAGAAACGAATGGGAGAGAAATAGCAGTACATTAGTTTACGATCTTCAACACATTTTCGTTATGTTGCGTTGTACTTTCCTATTATGCGCTCACGAACGACAAAAATGAAAAAGAGCCCATTCGCTTCGCACCCTGTCGAGTTTATGCATCGGAATGTTATGTTGTGTTTTTGTGCATCTCTCTCTCTCTCTCTCTCTCCACAACTTCAACATCCTAAAAACCGTTGATGTCCTTCCCTAGTCGATCTGCTGGAAAAGCGAGGGATCACATCCATCCCTTCGTTTTTCGTTCATGAACTGAACAACCAGCCAGTCGAGTCTATTGTATGCATTGCGTGCATTTCTTCTGATTCTAATCTGATGCATCCCTTTTAACCAGTTATATAAGTAACAAAGCGAGCGTGCCTGCATACCAAAATAAAAACCAACTGCTCATCTTTCTATTTACTAAAGTACCTTTAATATATGTTATTATATTTTTATTCCTAGCATTTTTCTTATGAATGAATATGAAATTTCAGATACCATCCAACCTAAAAATGTGTGAGGTTTTTCTTTTTTGCTGCGAGAGATGCTTGAGATAGAGATGCGTACATGAAGTGCACCGAGAGGCACCAAACTATATATTTTATGCTGTCGTATCAGACTTTTTACATATAATATTTGGAATGGAACTGAACAGACATTCCCGCATAACCCGTATAAATGTCTTGTATGAATGTGGCTTAACGAGCCTAACTGAATTTATGATTTAAAATATTCCTTTGGAAAAAGGTAAAAGTAAGATAATATGTTACATGATTTACACGAATGTCGCTCTAACTAAAAATTATGCTGCAAATCAAAAATCAACTGCAGACTGCAACACACACATATTATTGCCTTTTTGATCCTCTATCTGCATAAAAAGTCTGAACTGAGCTGACACTCTCACTCTTCCTACTTTTTTTTCTCAGCTGGACCCACCACTTGAAAGGGAAAATACTACTACCAAAAGCTCTAAAATAAGAGATGGGAAAGGAGGAGACCGTCACATCATGGCATTATGGCATGTGTGTCGTGTGTGTGTGTGAATAGAAACATTGTATGAATGCAGTAAATATGCTTGCCTTGAAGACATGAAACTTCTATCCTTTTCCATCAACATCAACATATCATATAGACAGAGTAGAAAATGGTTGACTTGTGTGAGTTGATGCAGAAAAGGAAAGAAATCCGAAGAAGGATAAACTAAAAGTAAAGTAAGCAGAATGTAACCTTATGAAAACACAGGGTGTCAGATCAGTCAAGTCAGTCACACATTCACTTTGTCAGTCAGAGAGAACGCAAACGGCAAAGGATGACTCGTTCGTAAAAGTTCCAACTTTCCGTAAGTTAGTTAGCGTAAGAAACTGACTGCCTTCGAGCAGCCCATCACCTCACAATAATCTAACTTTACTAACACGTTTCACATGAACCTTTCCTTCAAACTACCTCCTCCACCACCGCATCGTCATTTTATTTACTATACCGTACCACTTGCTGTCTCCACAACAGTTTCCTCTTCTATATCAGATCAGTCTCGTCGTTCATAAGTAGTAATAATAATCATGAAACGAGAATAATGATGAGCGAGGAAACTGTAGACCATGTAAAGCATTCCATTTGCCATTTGAAACATTTTTACCGTCAACGAACATCCTTATTATCCTTGCGTATCTTTGCTGACAACAGGAGCGGCAGAAGCGTACAAAGTTTCCATAATATTCACCAGCGTAATAATATTATTTCTCTGAGAGACTTATAATCAAAGTGAATTATATAACAAACATCATATATCGCGGTAACAGTCTAGATGGCTGGATGGCTCGTCCAAATATTACACACACATTTTGTAAACTACGCTTAACGCTATAATGACCTTCACATAAAACTTTATTTTAGTCCAAAAATGGGCGTTGTTTCTCTACGCATGCGCATGCCACTTCCTCCCATAAGAAATATTCTTCCTGGCCCTATGCCCTCTGCGATTCTCTGTGTGAGCGCATAAGCTCACTGATACTTTTATTACTTGACTTGTTATTGAACACTAGAATGAATGCTGTGCCGAGATTACTCGCTCACACAAACCATTTTCATTTGAAACCATCATATTTGGAAAAGAGAAAAAACTGGAGAGAATGATGATGGTTTAGAATACATAACCTTAATCCAAAAGCAAGCAGACCAAACTAATCACAAAAATGAGAAGAAAAAAAGTCATACCAAAATGTGCTCACAACCAGTGGGCTTTCATCATATTATATTTATCTGTTTGTGGTTCCAGCTTATTCACAGATAAAAATGTGTAATGTGCATGAAAATGAAAGAATGATTAGATGCTGGTCTAATGGACTCATCGTTCCATTCCATAAAAAAGCTTTTTACTTTCTTTTCACAGTCAACTTGCTACGTAGACTGTCTGTTTTGCCTGGCTTTTTTGTTTTAATGCAGCTGTGGCTGTAAAGAGAGCTTTACAAAGAAACACTGAAAAACCGTGATACGCTCACATTCACACCAAAATGGGCTCTTTGTTTTTACTACAGACATGAAATTGTACCTGGCACGCGACCCTAAGAAACAACAAGAAACATGACGAGACATTTTTAACTGACCCGGTTTCCCTTTAATACAGATAGACAACCATGTAAATATGCGTACGTACATACAAAGTACAACATTAAAAGTAAATAGAGTAGTTTGTTCCACCTCGCCCATTCCACACATTTTTACTCCTTTTAACGATAACCGTAAAGCAACACACACATGACATGACACGAGCTATTCTTTTCAAAGAGAATGGAGAATTACTACAAAAAAAGCTTTCGTCAGTCTGAAGGTAATTTGTATTCATTGAGTCCATGCTTGGTTTGCTCCATTTTCTCCAAAAAGTGTAACACATGGTGTACCAGCTGCTTCTTTAGTTGGGACTTTTAACTAATTATTCCAAGTCATGGAGCAGCTGACGATATAGACTTTTTTCATAAAACTCAGGTTTTAGTTTTCTCCTTTAATCCTTATAGCTTTTCATGATATGATCACATCACACAAGCTGAAGCTGGGTGATAATAATCGTAGTCTCGTCTCATGTGGCGTTGTTGCATTATTAAAGAAAACGGCAAAGCATGAAGTTAAACCTCCTCAACACATCTGCTTTATGATTAATGATTCTCATTTCCTTCCTTTTTTGAATGGAACCCTAAATTGTATTGTGTATTAAGAGGACACGCACGCACATAATGCTCGAAAATATCCGCAGATTCCCTGATTTGGTTTTCATGATAAAGATAGCAACAAGCTAGATATAAAGACGGGACGTGGGTGAACCAAAGATGAATGTTTAAGAATACAGGTTTCTCTAATTTTGCATTTAAATTCATCGTTTTTCAGAATATACTGCTTTCCTTAAGTATTTATTACGTTCATAATATTTTGACATGATAATTTAATCATAGTCACACAAGAGTCATATAAATTATCCATACATCAATATAATCAAAGCACTGATAGAGCGTTTTCATTTATTCACTACTACATCTAGTTATTGTTGTTACTCCAATCGAATCCCATCCCATAGCACGTGACGGCGACAATCTGGTGTACACACTACTTTTTAGGTAACTGCTTATCCTTCAGTGACTGAATCTTATCTCGTCCCTTTGCCATTCCCTTTGCCATCAGCTCCTTCGCAGGTTTAATATATCCCATATTCCTGAGTGTATTTATCGATACCGTTGTTCCACCTGCAGATAAAACAAAGTATACAATTTATAAGTATGGAATTGTAAAAACTGTCGTCGCCAAATTGTTATAATGAGCTTAGATGATGTCTGCGCTACATGAAGTTTGCAATACTGTTCGTGAAATGAAACGGGATGAAATCCATGTAAGTTCGTTTCACAAATGGGGCAACATGAGAGCACGCAAGTACAAGTGCTGTAGTAGTAAGATCAACGCAACGTGACAGACATTTCTTGTGTGCGTAAGCTCCATTTCATGCGTTTAAAAAATATGACTTTTTAAGAATAATGAACCTATCCAATTAACTATTCATTGTTGCCCATAAGAGAAAACTTGGACCGGGGCCAAACCTGGAAGCTAAAGACAATGCCAAATGTGAAATGAAAGATAAATACAAAATGATGACGAGTCATGTCATGTCAACTCCACTGCACTGCAAAAGAAACGTGCTAAGCTAATACAAAATTTCAGCCCATAGGTTTACGATAAATGCATGAAAACGGCAAGGGCAAAACGGTTTGAAAAAGTGATCACCTCGGGGCAAAAGTCTGAGCGAGTAAGTCGCAGGTCAAAGTTTGTGAGTCAATAACCTGAAGTCGAAATTTGAGCTAGAAAAAGCAATGCTTCTAATACCGAAGATGATAATCAATATAAAAACTGACTCATTAAAAGTAGCTCAATTAACATCTGAAGATATTACGGAGAAAGTCTACTTGAATTACTTGAATGGCATTTTACACATAACGCCTCAGAACAAAATTTGCTAAATGTCTAAAAGGGTCAATCAAAGCCTAGAATATCTAACTCTAACAATCAGACAACTGAAAACGATTTCAAGTAAATAATTATCAATTACTGCATTCATATCAAATTATGCCCCAGAACATGTACGAAAGAACTACTACTCAATTTGATAGACACTTATGCTTGCCCGGTTGATGTCAATCCTTTTATCTTTACAGCAACAACATTTTTCCTTAAGATTTCAGCCTGGCTTAATTATTTTGATATAAGATTTCATGCTTTCATGCGTTTATATCGTTTGACTAGATTGGTGATCTTTGCCTTGCCTGGGTGAAAGATAATTAATTTGTTAGCTCTAGGTCAGGTGATATGTTCTAAAAAATGTACATGTCTTCCGAAATACAGCGAGAACAATTTCGTACTAAAATCCTTATATTATATGATATGTTTACTTTTAACAAAGCTTTTCTTATCAATGTACCGATATTACCTCAGATTAGGCTGCATTGTCATTTTCGTAATTTTTAAAAAGTAAAATGAATGGTGTACTTGTAGATTAGATGTATTCGGCAATTATACCTGCATGATCTTCTTCAAAATGCGATTCCTTGCGCAGCCAAGCATGATCAATCGTAAATCAATATAAAGCTATATGGTTTTTATAAACCTTAAATGTTTATAATTTTTAATGCACCATAATTTTGAGCTGAGCTGTTGAGCAGATATTTTCACCTGAACATATTACTGGAAAATGTTCTTGTTCTTTTTATGCTGCTGTATCTTTCAAGTTTACGGGTTTCAAAAATCAACAATCGATTAGTTTACACTAGTCAGTACCATGAAATACTTTGAGTTTCGATTGTAAATTATCATATAGCCATTAGATTATACTGTGTGTCATCTCTAGGCTAGGTTATGAGTTTGATGGGCACTAGAGCCATTTTATAGACAAATGACAAATAATAGCAGCCATGGAAAACCCGTAACTGTACTCCTGTCCTCAGACCCAAGTGTACTTCCATGTTTTTAATTACTCATCAATAATAATGCAAAAATTGTTACTTGATTTCACCAAAAATAAATTGTATCACAGAAAACGCATGTTTTTCATCCCAAAAGAGAACCACTGGAGTTTTTGTACTGTCAGAGCCTACTACCCTTTCATGCATGCATAGAAATTGTCACACTTGTCATGTAGAAAATATTACGTCATGCAAAAACCGTTCTGAGTAAATTTTCGTCAAAAGACAAATTTTTACACAGTAGAGTAAGCATAAGTATACATTATGCATTATGCATGACTATACTTTCTTGATAAGCGTCAAGCATCATATGTGACAGAAACATAACGTACTTACATACCTAATAGAAGGATTTGCTCTTGTTGAAATCCAAGTAAGCTGGAAGATATTTTCCTAATCATACATCTTCAAGATGCATGATTAGAATAATGAACCTTTTAATGGTGCATATCAAACACATGCTGAGCGAACCGCTTAGTGGATTCTAACTTTACATCTAGTCGTACTTCAGTATTCCAGTAAACAAAAATTACATCTGTAGCAGCCAAGAGCCTCACAAAGTAAATTAATTTTATTTAAGAGCACAAATACTATCATTAACTTAAGTTAAAATCCAAGGCAGTTTAACTAAAAGCTCATTTCATAAGAATGATGAGCAAAAAGATTTTTGAGTTAAAGAGAGGTGAGGCGGAAATAAATCCATTCAAAAAAGGATTGGACTGCAGTGGAAATTCTTTCCACTTAAGGTAAGAAATTTCACAATGATGCAATTTGTAACACGGATAGAATTGATTGATTTGTATGTGAAGTTATAGTGATAGAAATTATTTGCATTTATTTTACGATTCAGGTTTGAAACCAATGAAACTGTAATGGTTCATGGATTTGGTTTTGCTGGACTGGACAGAAGATCAGAGGGATCAAAGTTCCTGCTTACCGTCAGCATTAATGAAAGTTGGTTCAAGAATCCCTTTGAAAATTCGAGCAACTGGTGTGGATTCAGATTCTTTTGTGGAAAGGAGAGGAGAGAGTATGAGGTATACATATATATTAAAATTTAGAGTTACTACAAGAATTGAAGGATATGAAGTTGGGAATGACTCAAAATGAAAACCATAGCACTGCAAAATTGGAATCAATGGAACAGCAAATGGGTAGTCTTGCTACCAGTGTGTCCTCTTTGGCTGCTTCACTCGAAGATCATGTAATCAAAAAAAGCCAATTATCATCATCAAAATCGGTGAAACTTCCTACTCAATCAGAATTCGCCGTTGACGATGCTCGTCGACTAGCTGCAGCAAAGAGTGCTCGATCAGTTGAAAGCATTCTTAGTCATTTGCCTAATTGGAGTTACCACTATGCTTCTGCGCAGGACCAAGATGATGACCTTCCGGACGGTTTTTTTTGCAAAAGCTGCAGTGACCTAGAAGATGGAGTTGGGTTACAAGCAAAATCTATTGGAGTTATTCATTACGATTTTGATTTGGGCTACGACTTCACCAAATCACGTAACCTGCCAAGGGAGTTTCTTCAATTCAAATCAAAAATAACATCCCACATGAGCACCAAGTCGCATTTGGAAGAAGTAGCAAAGGAACGCAGTTTATACAAAATAAAACAAACTCCAGAGTTTAAATCGAAAAGCCTTCAACGAGGAAGGTCTATTGCTCTGAGTGCATACAAAGCTATCACAGTAAATAAATCTCAAGCTTCATTTGAGTGGGAAATGACCTGTGACCATACTAAAGGGTATGATGTTGGAACTAAAAATCATTCCCGCAAATTCGCAGATAAAATAACGGATTCTTTCTACCGCTGCTTGCGGCAGGAAATGCGTGAGCAATTAGAGTTGCCATTAGCTGGAACTGGTCGACCCACAAGTATTTCCATTATGTGTGATAAATTTACGCCTAACAGGTACATTTGATTTTTTGAAACAAATTATTGTATTCATATTGCATGCAACAAATATGATTTATTCATAGTGTTCTATATAAAAATTAAAATGCAATCTCTTTCTGAATTAAGGGACACTTTGGATATTGTTGGAATGAACAGCTATCTTGGGGGATCAATAAAATCATTGTATTTGTCCGGTGACGTCGTCGCCGATCATTCTGGAAGGGGGATTGCCAATGCACTTGAGGAGACGGTAAATAACACTTTGGGAAGCCAAAATTGGAAATCAAGGTAGCTTATAACTAAACCTTTTTGAAGGGACCAGTCAACAATTAGAATTTATTTGTATTGAATTTTTTTTAGATTTTTGGGATCAGCTTCTGATGGCGGGATGCTACAACTCAACTATTCTCCAATTCTTAATCAGCTTGTTAATGAAAATGAGGAGAGTCATGGATGGTATACTCATTCTTGGGACTATGGACACTTGTTGGAACTGGCACACAAAGATACTTTTGAAAACAAAAGCTTTAAATGGGTGAAAAAATCAACAAAGACAATTTCCAGTATTCATCATTCCGTTGGGTACGGCAAAAGTTACCGACAATTTGTCAGCACTGCCGAAGATAACGATTTTACAGCAATGGCTCCTATCGGCTATTCCACAACTAGATGGGTCCGGTATTCAGAAAGGGTGTTTAAAAGTTTCATCAACAATTACCCTGCGCTATTTGACCAGCTGGAATGGCAACAGAAAGACGAACTGGACCTGATAAACAACGTTACGTTTATTTCCGAAGTATCAGGACTTCATGATGTATACAAGGAACTGTCTTCGTTGTCTGCCACTTTACAAGTTCCAGATTTATATTCGTGGCAAGCTGAAGAACGTGTTGCTTTATCTCAGCAAAAGCTGAGTAACATGGCACAAAACTTACGTAGCTTGCAGACATACGAAGACTATAAATCTCTAGGAAATGATACAGAAAACCCTCTTAAAAGTTTTACAACTGCATTGCAGAATCTGAACCCCACCGAGCCAACATTTCGAAATAAACCTGTGCTTTTGAAGCAGCACCAACCTGGTGCTACCCAAACTCGCGAAGCATCTCTAGACGCCAGATTTGCGGAACACAATCTGGATACGCATTTGACACAAAGTCGAGAGAAACTTGCCTCGTATATTGACGCTATCAGCAAATCAATAAGTAACAGAATGACTAGGGGTCTATCTTCCGTTGAGCATATCAATGAAAACACCAAAAAATTGTTTTCAATGACAGAGATTTGCAGTCGTGAAAGAGGGGAAGTTCCGAATGAATCGTTAAGATACTACTCGGATTTGGCTAAAAGTGCAAATCAACTTGAAACAATTTATATGGTGTTTAGGAATAAGTCTTCTATTTATGTTAAATAATCTGAATATAACATTATTAGGCACTTACTGCGTATAAACGTATCCAATAGTTCCATTTTCAACATCATTTTGTAAGTCCAAGTCACAAACTTCGTAATTGTACGTCACACGTGTATTTTTACCTGCACGCACACCTTTAATATAATCAAATACAACCGGTAAATAATTAGAGTTCACCTGAACAAAATTTCATTAAACTTATATCCACTTAATATTTTTGAAGATGGTGTATGGACACTACAACTAGATTCTGCACTACATAGTTCAATATTCAATTTCACTTTAATTTGTCTATTTTATCACACAAATTTATTTCCAGGTAAAATCAATCAAAATTATATCAATAGAAAAATTAGCACAGGTATTTTACTTACCAACACTTGTTGATGATGATAGATGCACAATATTTCCTTTGTCCATAGCTTGAGTATGGTAGGTTAATTTTTCCAATTTATTTAATCAATTTTCACTTTCAAATTTTTTAAATATTATTTTTCAGTGCCAAGAAGCTCTACAGCTTTTGTAAATATTATCCAGTAAAGAAATCTAATTTAAAAAAGGTGTGGTATAGAAAGGATAGTAAGATATCATTGATATGTTAAGTTATGCATGGTTATATTAGAGTAGGATTAGACATGTGACATATGACAATAAGATGTCCTGTATATTTTTTTTAAAGGAAAGGGGGACGAGTTATAGTTGGTTTTGCTTCCAACTACCTATTATGTTAAACATCTTTATCATTTACTGCACTTCTTAAATCTTAACTGTTCCAGGAATTCAGCGTGAAAGGCGGACGAGTGATGCATCGCTGCATCTTAGCAGATCATCTTATGAGCATAGTCAGTCAGTTAATAGTCATAGTCAAGTATAATA
>JAQFXM010004341.1:0-17407 GCA_034693345.1 Entomobrya multifasciata | reverse complement strand
CCCTGCCACCAATGATTTAACTAATACAATAGTTGAATTCACATACACAATTAGGGCACTAACGTATTTTACTTCTTGAGATTTGAGATTGGATTCATCTTCTTTTTTACTTTATGTCAAGTAAAACCTCTAATCTGCTTTAGTTTCTAGTCATCCTGCTTGGATGAGTTCGTTGGTCAGCCTAATCGGTTGACCCATATCGAAGTTAGGTCAAAGGTAAAAAAAATTCAACATGACAGTATGGGCTCAAATTTGGTGGATAGGTAGCCCTATCATAGAAACATAGTTTTGCAAAGTTTCAGTTGACCTGACCCAGCCCCTTTGTCCCCAGAGGGCTTTGAAGGTCAGAACTTCAGCATGTTCTCCTATCCAACCTTTTCAATGGATTTTAATGAAACTTGGCAGGAATACATTACTAACAAAGCCAATTATTATGCATATTTTTGAGGTCAGGAAACTTGACCCAACGTGACCTGTGTCAACTTATTTTCAAAATTTCAAATTAAAACATGCAAAATTATTACATGAATGCACTCGTCTACTAAAACTATATAATTTTGCAAAATTTCAGGTCCAAAAGTTGACCCATTTTAGCGCCAACATTGTTCAATGTTCTGATTTTTTACAAGCAAACTTTTTTGACGGCATTCAAGTGGTGCAAAAGCAAAAAAAAATATTTCTCCTTTATAAAACAATTAATTAACTTCTTTTGGAACACGTTAGTCGCAAGTTCCCGTATATCCTGTTGTCAGGTTTATTAGGTATTATATCATGTACCTTGTAAGCACATCTGCTGTCTGCAGAGATATGCTAGAAAGAGAGATACGATTTGATTTAATGTAATATGCCAGTTTCACCTGTGTACTTGCTTGTGTGCGGCCTTCTGATTTGATTGTAATTTTTTACTTTGCAAATTGAGCATCACTGCCGTCATCACCCACCGTAATAAAATAATATCACTGCACACTTGCATCTCGTGTTTGTAAGGTATGTGAATAGGGATCATTGTATTATTGCATACTATTAAAAACTAAGGACTACTGTCAGTATAGTAGAATCGGAAAAAATAGTTTTAAGTCTGCCATCCGTTCAATCACTTAAGCTCCTTCGTTGAACTATTTATATTTAAAACTTCTCACCACAGAGGTCCTTCTGTACAGCTTTAAATGGCGTGTGGGACTTGTCTTGCAATATTCGACAAGTAAGGTATCAATATCTGATCTCTCCTTCTCTAACAGCAGACAAAAGACAATTTTATTCTTTGTTGATTGTTTTATATCATGAAATACATGTTTCATGGCATGCGAAATGTACATTAAGCAGGTTATCAATGTTAGATAATACGCACACATACAAAGTCTACATAAAAATGTACGCGAGTGAACAAGTTTTCTTGATTATACAGAAGTAGCGCAATAATATTTTGACTCGACTTAATAAACAATGTACGAATTAATCCGAGGTGTAATGTCTACAGCACAGTTTTGTTAAGTATATTAGTATTAAACGAACCGGCTATATAACTTGAATGTCGATTTGTAAGTAAGGCATGCATGATGCATGGTGTAAAATATGTCTTTCTTGTAGTAACATATTCAGTTAAACGCATTCCCTCGCCTTATAAAACGCTGCATGCAACTATGCAGAAGTTGAATTTGATATAATAATGACCTGATACTCATTTTTTACTATCCATGATAATCCCAACAATATTGCACATTCTTACATTGCACCTTGTATCGCAAGGTGTGCGATATGGGTGTAAAACTTGTGATACATTTTATAAGAGAAACATTAATTTTTATACTTTTTATTGCTATTATGATGTTTTGGGATCTGGCGTTATTTATTTATATGATAGGATACGGATTTATGTGAGTACGAAGGTGATGTACGGATACAATGATTTTATAGCACTACCTAATATACTGTATATTATACTAAATTTGTTACTATTAAATTTGTAATAATAGTAGTAGTGTTAGAATTTTTGCACGACCAATAGCACACCACACACCTGTATATTTTCCGGTAGTGTTAATCAGAAGCTGTGATGATGATAATAACAAGCAACAGTCATTTAGATTTCAAGACAGCAGTCAATTTTTTCAACGCTTGCTGCTATAATATTATTTTAGTACTTGTTAGGCTAATGCTATGTAAGCACACGTTGTGGCATTTTAAACATCCGTATTTACCTGGCTAAATAATTTTTTAAATACTTTGCATTTCCTTTTGTTTGCCATCGTTAAAACAAGTAGTGCTATTTGTGTAGTTAATTAGGTACTTGGGTGGCGTGAAATTAGTATTTTATTCGGTTGTGTTCAGTTATTTACTGCTTTGCATACAGTGTTTTTAAAGCAAATTAGAAAAACGTATATAAACAAATAAAGTTTGAAACAAGTGCTCCCATTAATACATACAAATTAGTAAAAGAGTTTTATGTCAATGGTATATAAACCTTAATTATTCAGGTGCTTACTTAAACTTACAGCACACCTGAAAATATATTGACACCACCCGCGCCCATCAGTTTCCGGGATGCGATACAGTTTTGCGTTCAAGTTTTTAGTAAACATGTTATGAGTAGAATGCAAAAAAATATAGGGTTCAAGTGAACAATAAAAAAGAAAAACTGTTTTGTTGATGAAAATGGAGCATAAAGAGACAAGGTTATGACTTGACGTGCATATTTTATTCTATTGAGTGTTAGTGTATGTCAACCGAAAACATCCCCTAAAGTAATGTGTCATACCAAACCATTCATCATCATCACACTTCACACTACATAGTATAGTAGTCATCCTACTAATTTGTGAGTTGCGTGTTGGCGTATGGAAAAAATTAAATCTCACAGTTTTCAACTAAATAGCTCAATCCAACCAAATCTATACGTACTTTAACCAAAAGTTTTACTTTTTCTTAAAACTGTAACATTCTACGCGTTTACGTGACATGCATTCAACATTAAATCTATTTAAATAATTTTTGGTGATTAATGTGATTGAATTTTGTTTTTGTGCTTTATACATTCCCATATATTTTTAACAAATGGATAACGTAAAGTTAAACCCGTCACCCATCACAAATCATCAATTCAAAATCGTACTCATCATGAGTCATGACTTCTTAAGAAAGTTTTCAAAATGGATATCCATCCAAATCCATACTTGATTGAAATCATCATCCGTCCGATAAATGGTTTCTCTGTAGTTTACTCACAAAAGTTCCATTGACTAGAGAAAAAGAAATTAGAGCGCTATATCATCTTCGTCAATATATTTGTTGCTCTGTCTGTTGACGGGGAGAATGATTAACTGTGAGACAACTTTCAAAACAAATTATTGTCAGAATAATTCAAAGTGATGTATAGCCATTACACTCTGTCATTTTTCAGCAGACGTCACGTAAAAAGTGGAGTAGGAGTAGTAGTGGTGATATAAGTGATGTGACTTGGTAGCCAGTTTTTATAAAGAACGCTATCATCGTTATCACTGAAAAATCAGTTGTTGTTGAAATTGTGTTTTTGTTGTTTGTTGCCCCTGAGTCTTCAGGCGAAAAGGAATCACTAGGGTGCTTTTTTTCGAAAGCTCAAGAAGAATCATCTTGTTCATCATTCTTGCCACCACCGCACACTGCACACATACAAATATATCATCATCATCATTGTCGTCAGACATACAGCAAATGTAATAATGCTGCAATCACCTCAACTTATACTTGAGATTTTGCGAAGAAGTGAGTTTATGGTTTACAGTTTCTTATTGTGTGCCACTCTTGAAAAAATAAAAAATGCGTTTTTTTCTTGTATCTGTCGATGATGCTGATTTCAGAAGGACAAAATACTCGTGATACCTTATCTCTCGTTAATTATTTTTTGATGGTGGTGGTTTTGCTTCTTGCATTACAATAATATTCATTTGCGATGTCCGAACCTTCAAAAATATGAGTTTAGTGGTTTGCTTGAGGGAAACCTTGTTTTTTCAAATAACTAGTCTTTAAAGAAGAAGATCAATTAAGAAATTATTAATGACATTATATGCGTGTTCATTTAACGCTTCTTTGATTGCAGTGAAGCGTAAAACAGCAATATTATGTCATCATAAAAAAATGAGCATGCAGAGGCATGCATAGGTCGTCCTGAATAGTAAAATTTATCAAGAGTATATTTTGCTATTTGCTCATATACAATGAGTTCATGGCGAATAACAGGACTTGCACAAAATTAACTTTTTTGCTACATTTTATTTTTTCTTTAAAAAAGCAGATCATGTAACATTTTAAGTGATTTCGTAAGAAAGGAGATCGCATCATTATCATCACGGTTGGGAGTAAAAGCTTTTTTAGGAGGCTAAAATGCTTAAATGAGCAGAAGATGATAAATTCTTTTGAAGTTGTAAATTGAAAAACCACAAATGGTTTTTGTACACAAAGCAGATTTTTATATGAATGGTGTCATGCAGGTAGATAGAGGAAAAAACGAATGTAATGTTAGATTTTTGCATTGTATATATGTGTCATTGATAATATTATTACTAAATTTAAGTTTGATGCGGGCCATTTTTAGTACAATAATTATTTATTATCGAACTTTGGCTATTCACAAACATAATGATGTCCCGATAGGCAGGAATGCGCACATGTAAGTATACATGTGCGTGGGAGGGGAGAAATACGGACTACGAACTACATACCTTTGATTTGTGTGCCAAATCAACAGGGTTGAACGAAAGTGAAAAATGACTGTGCGAATTCCCAATTTATGATTCATGATAACAATTGATAATGTGTTTGGACTTTTATAATAATATCGAGCAC
This sequence comes from Entomobrya multifasciata, assembly GCA_034693345.1. Lineage (NCBI taxonomy): Eukaryota > Metazoa > Arthropoda > Collembola > Entomobryomorpha > Entomobryidae > Entomobrya > Entomobrya multifasciata. The sequence continues at coordinate 12,589 of JAQFXM010004341.1, read as the reverse complement.
ATATTCTCTGCTCACATGAAAAACTTTTTGATTCATGACACTCACTCTTCTCTTTTGAAATTTTACTGGTCGTTTATCCATTTATTCACATTCAAAACATTTTTTTGGTGTTGTTGTTTTGATGACATGACAGAGAGGATGATGACAGTTGCAATTCAGAACAGATTTGTAGAATGAAAGTGAAAAGGAGAGAGACACTCCGTTTACGTCGATGATGGGTACAGTTGTTTTCACTTTCTGCGTTCGCTGGTTACAATCTGACTAAAAATTGTACATATAAGAGAATGAATATTTACAACCTAAAGTTGTCCTAATTTTAAAGTCGAAGGAGTCGATTTATTTACAAGTGAAGCAATATAACTGTAATTTCAGTTAATCACATTCAATTTTCAAGTGTTCGGCTTACATCAACTAATGGTTGTTGCGCAGGCATACTTTCAATTTTCATCTTACCAAGTAAAATGTTTTTCGTGTGAAAACAGCAGTATTTTAGAATATTATATCAGAAATCATGATATACTTAATACATAATGAGAGCACTATTACGGGAAGAACATTTTATTTCCATCAATTTATAAATGAAAAGCTCAGTACAATGGACAGTCTAATCTAGTACATAGCGAGGGGGCACCTTGATAATTTGATTACAGGTGTGTTTGTTTCCGTACACCATGCAGTCTCATTATACTCATCATCATCAGCATCGGAGACAAGCTGTTGATAACTGATATAATATATTTATTACTATTTATGTAAACGAAGATTTTTTATATTACGTAACATCATCGTCATCAGTGTTTAGCCAAGATAATCTTCATTTTTTATTGTTTTCAGTTTAAGTTCGTAAACCAACTGCGTCATCCTTTAATTAAATTTTGACGAGTTGTATTGACAAAATTTCATAAGGAAAATATTTCTAAAAATACAAATTGTTTTTACATTAGAATCACTCCCAAAAAAAATCAGTTCAACAGTGGATTTTTTCATGAATAATAATATGAGCTGCGCAGGAGGGGTCCCCTTAATTGAGATTTGCCCTACAGGCAGTCATATTCCAAATATGATAGTAACAGTGACTAAAACAGCGCCTTTCATTTACTCTAACTATTTTTGTTACTCAATTTTTACCTTTGTTGTTGTGCGATTTAAATAAGGGCTTGTCTACAATATAAGTACACGATATTGACAGACTAATGAGTAAACCAATTCTAAAGATTTTGGCAACGTTTTGTATGGATGGATCCTAATAACGGCTCATTTTTATTGTTATATCAGTAGATTTACTTTTATATTTTGATTCTATTCATTGAAATTGGACAGTAACTTCCGCAACCCATTTTAAAGTTACTAAACTAAATGAAATCCCTTTTTTCATTCAAACTCACAACACCGCATTCTTAAATCAATTGTTCACGTAATAAGTTTATGCAAGCAAACTATTCATTTAATTTTTATTATTTTTCAAAAACTAATATTATTACCTTGCTCCTAATTTTTCACCCATTTCCGTCAATTTTCGCTTTCATGATTTCGTTTTACAAAAAAAATCGTTTCTCTCCTAAATCCAATTTGCGCTTCTTAATTTTATTACAAGTTTGACTATTTTTTGCTTACGTTTCGAACCCATTATTACGTTAGCAAAGGTTTTTATTTGGGTAATGATGTTGATGATGATGAATAATGGTAAACAATGAAGTGATGTAGTAAAAGCCTATTCTTTATGACATGACATACACGTACGAAAATGCAGCATGATTTTTCCACTATCAATTATAGTACAAAAGTCAAAACCTCTATAGTCCTCAAGTTTTGTTGGGATTTCGGGATCAAAGGTCAGGTTGCCATTAAATCACGCAAGCGCAAGCAATCTATTATTTTCAATTTTTACAAAGCGAACTTCACGTAAAATATATGTTAAAAATGAACTACAAATTCTATCGACATTAAAAATAAGGAAGGCGTGTTACAATTTTTCCTAGCAAGCAAGCTTGCAATTTGCAGCTAAAAGAGAGAGATACAAAGTCGTATTATCTCTCTGCTACTATTATATAAAATGTTACACTGAATTGCATTTACTGCAAGAAAAGGAACTGCAAATCTTTCAAAAATTTCTTTATTACGAAATAATAGCCTTTGGTTTTGGCAAGGAAATGGCACTCTTGTTGTAAAAATTGATGGTGGAGGGAACCAACTTAGTTTAAAACGTTAGCAGAAAATATATTATACAGATCACATCATCACGAGATGAGATCTTGTATATAGATTTTTTTCTGCTTAAACTTCAAAATAAATCCTTTTTAACAGTACATTTTGTCAGCATTTTATCTTGTTTTATATGCACACATAAATATATTATGTATCAAGCTAATTTTTTGATAAAAACAGTAACAGTATGAACACAGGAACATAACAGGATGATATTTTCATGATGATTATCCAATTTAATTCCTCATTTCCTTGTTCTCTCTTGTGTCTTTGGACAGTTTTGTTCCAATATAAATGGTTTGTAAATTATTTCATTACTTTTACTACTGAACTGCATAATAATCCTAACTGGGTAATTATAGTTTGTTAAAAAACGTGTTATTAGGTACATAAAAATAAAAATGCTGCGTGCACCACAAAAATAAATATTATTCGATGCAATGCGCTAACCATCTCCAACCCAAGTTATAGCTCTGTGAAATAGTCTCTCTGTGAAATTTAACAATGAATGCTTATGCAATTGCAATCTAAAATGCAAGGACATTCGTTTTATAGGTGGTTAAAAAAATATTATGTGTCATGTACACGCGTGACATGGTATGAGCATCTTCAAAACATGCTATTTTTAAAAATCAAATTATATTTGCCTGTACCTCAAAATGACAAGTTGGTTAGTTGAGTCATGTTTCAAAATTTTTACAAGCGTAAGCAATTTCTCTCTTGTGACCATATATAACGTTATGTCTAAAAGAAAGATAACAAATTGTAAAAATATAACTATGCAGTTAATGCAAGTACAAAAACATTAATAAGTCTTGTTGTTCGTCACTCGTCACGATGCAGCAAAAGTGCAGAGATCTAGTTGCATAATAGTAAAATAAAATACATATCTCTACCCATCTAGGTATATAATTTATGCTTGTTATTTTTTTCAAATCTTATTTTGACTTGACTTCCTTTCACTTTGAAATAAAAAATAATAATTATCAGTTGGCATGTCCAATGTTCTACTTTATCAGTTTGACTCAATCAGTGAAATAAATTTTAACTGACATTTAGAGCTTATTACTTTCAATAGTTAAAGTAGTTAATGATTTATCCTTCATGCTTCGCTGAACAGTTAATCGTTTGTTAGGAATGAAACCACGTTATCTTTAACAGAGTAATTTACTGCAAACATTAAAAATACTTTCATTCATTCAAGTGTGTGTGTGATGCAAAAAAAGTTACACACGTACGTACATTCATAAAATGCAACATGGCCTTACATTTAATTTTAGTACGAATTGCATAGGTTCAATATTATCATAATCATCTTCCCTTAATCCATTGATCAGTTTGTCAGCGTTAATCCAATTGTCGTCAGCAAACCTCTCTGCGTTCTCTGAATTGAAAACTAAATAAGCTTTTTTGATTTTTTTTCTATTTGTAGGATCCTCAGCTCCGGACACCTCTTCATCCAGTCAGAGAACCATGGATAGTTCGACTGAGGTCCTTCATCAGTATATACCTCCAACTTTCTCCAGACTCCCACCTGATGGTGACGAGTTTCCAAACAGCTGGTCTGACGAACAGCAACAATCATCGCTGAAAAAGTTTGAAACACGAAAGGTATTCAGGAGTGAGTTGAACTTGAGAGAGGTGGAATTAGAGGGTGCGCCACCCCCGCTCCCCACCACTGGACCTCCTGTAGACGACTCGTCTTCGCAGCTAGCAGAAGACGTGCATTCTTCTACAAACGTTCCTCCACTCCCTGCATCAATGCCACCCTTGCCCCCCAAGCCAATTGCAACTCGACAAAGCAGCATAGATGACAAACGCAAACTTTTTGAATCTTCTACTTCCCAGCCATTAAACAGTAGCAACAATAATAAAGCATCCCTTCAGTACCGTAACAGTGCCAGTGGTGCGTCAAGCCTGAATAGTACCAACGGCAGTAGCACCTCCTCCTCCCCAACAATGTCCAGATCTGCTACAATGGCAGCAGAGCCCAGTAAAAAGAGTGTGAAAGATAAAATTGCCATGTTTTCTAACAGAACATCCAGTTCAGAGGATGCTCCAGATTTTGCAGCAAAGCCACCTACTGGAGCAGTGGTCACATCTAGTCTTAAAAAATCCACATTAGCGAACAACACAAATGGTTCATTGAGCCGCAGCTCTGATAACATTTTACAAGGTTTAACTATGTCAGCGTCTTCAATGAATGAAAATGGAAATGGGTACAGAGGGATCAACACTCTTCAATCGAAAATCAATAGGAGCTCGCTTGACATTAGCTCCTTCAGCAACAATGGTATCAACACAAACAATACAACGGTGGTCCGTAAAAGCTCAGTAGACTTACTTAACTTTAATACCAAGCCAAGTCCTTTTTACGGAGGTCATAATGGATCCGGTGAAGTGAGAAGTAGCACTTTAGGTCGAGGAAATAATTACAAGTATCAGAATGAAAATGGCATGTCAAATGGGAATTCCGCTGGTGCATTTTCTCCAGGAAAAATATGTGAAAGATCCCAAAGTTTGGTGGATGTTGGTGGGCCAGCAGGAGCGTCAAACAACAAAAATTTCAGAAATAGTTACCACACAGAGTCGACCATTACAGTAAATCAAAACGGAACCAGCTCTGCCGCAACAAGATACACAACATCTTCTGCGATCAGCAATGGAGTTAGCATGAATCGCTCTCCGTCTTCTCTACAAAGTAATCCTGCTAACTTGGCAGCCAACAGTATTATGGAGCAAAGGAGAAAGTGCATGACCAAATTGAGAGGTCTTGTTATTCCAGACGTACCGCCCACAAATTCGGTGGCTCATGTCACCTCAAATAGTTCAGCGTCTGTTGTCGACCTACCAACCATTATCAGCAAGGATGCACCTGTTATACTGCCGCACGTATTGAGTTCCACCCACAAGACCAGTATGAATGACAATGGGTCACTTTCCAGAAGCCTTATTTCCCGATCAGAGTCCCTTGATGGGATCTCTTCCTCAGATGATAACAGCAGTTTGACCCTTTCCTCAACTTCTTCCACAATTATTTCACAAACAACCAACAGTGCCAAAATGAGAGCTAGTCAGAAGGAATCTGACTTACCTGACTGGAAACTTACCACAAATGCCTTACCAAAATATTCACCTGCTTTCAAACGTCGAAGCTTGACTGCATATCAGTCTAGTGGAGGAAACAAGAGTAGCATATTGACTTCACCAAAGCCCTTCAAAGCTACAACGCAACAAGTTGCCAACAATTCCAATACAACACCAGAGCCAAAAAGTCTTGAAAGTTTGACTTCACCAAGATCAGACTCCAGTTTTGAGTTTTCAGGATCGTCTGCCCTGAATTCTTGTGATAGCAAACAGGCTGACGTGCCCGTCACAACAAGCAATAATCAACCCATTCCTGCAAAGCGAAGCAGTTTTGACAGACCATCAGAAAAGCAACAACAAAAAACTGCACCAGCTCCTTCAACCACTGTTGAAGAAACCACTGGAGAAAAAGTATCCCCAACAAAGAACAACGCGAATGCCCCCACTAAGGGGAAATATGAGAAAGGAGGAAAATTGGATGATAGTGACAACGACTCTGCTGTGAGCTCCAGTCGTTCATCTATTTCACATGGACTTTCTCCACCAAATTCCCCTACACCAGGTGAATCCTCCACCACCCCAGATCCAGATTTGGGAGGGGAAGGCAACCGTGGCGAAGAGACCGATAAGAAGGTAGAGGAAGGTGAAGATCCTTCTGACGAAGGATGGCGAATTTTGAAGCCACAAAGCGTGGAAGCTATTAATCGAAAGAATGTATTGACCTCTGCAAAGTATAGCAGTGGTGGTGGAACTGTTGGAGATGATAGCAGTATCAGCAGTAGTAATGGTAAAAATCGCAGGAGTGATGATGAAGAGGCGAGCTACGCTGATGCGGAAACTGAAGACACAGAGTCTTCTTGCTCTGAACTTGATGTTGGCAAGACAAGAAGAAGAATGATTGTTGCTGGAAGAGTAAACCTTAGTCAGAGACGAAATTCCAAAGTAGACACTGAAGAAGAAGATTATGAAGAACTTGAAGAGCAAATTCCAGCTCATTTACAACCTGTCAATTTGCCCTCAGAACAGGGGACCGTGGATTTGGGAGATAATCTTGTATTGCCGGGTTTGACAGAGGACCCTCTTCAAGCTATTTATGACATGGAAGTTAAAATGGCATATATCAATGAGGTATGCGATGCCCTTCCTGGCAGTGGTCGGTCAGATAGTTCTAGCAGATATTTTTCAAGACGAGACTCTGAAGCTACTGTAATTGAAAGGCCAATCGAGCCGAAAAGAAAACTGTCAATGGATATGATTGACAGTGCTGCAGATAGACGTGCAAGGAATCGAAGCAGCTCAGGAAATGAGTCTGACTTCTCCAGTGGCATTTCACAGAGATCAACTTTAAGTAGAAGCAGTCGGGATAGGGAAACCGGAAAGCCAGAAACAACCGACAGGTGGTCCTTACTTGAGAAGAAATATTCACGAAGTATGACGGCTGTCAATTTGGTTGCTGCAAAGACAAGTGAACCTGTTGCATTATCAACCACGCTCACACCAGCGGCCTCAGTACCCAAGATTGTTACTGGCACTAGTGAAATTGTCGAGAAAAAGATTGAAAAAATCATTGAAAAATCGGTGGTTGATGGATCACCCAAGAAGCTTACCAATGCCAGCATACCTCGTGGTAGAAATGATTTTAGAAGTTTGGCAGAAAAATGGCAACAAATTTCTGGAGACGGTAAACCCACAGGGCCTCCTCCAGTAGGTCCAAAACCATCCCTGTCACGTCAAAACTCCACATCTAGCTCATCCAGCGTTATTGCTGCAACCGCAATGACAACTACCACAAGCCCCAACAAATCCAGAGTGGAGCCCGCAGAAAATACTGCAGACATTGTACCTTCAACCAGCCCAGAGACTACCATGAAGGAAGTCCCGATCAGCCCTGTACGCTCAAGGCCTGCAATTTCCCCAAAGCCAAATTCATCACCTGTTAAAAGCTCGACTGTGTCGAATATGACTATGATGGAATCTATTGAAGCCGATGCAGCATGGGCTGAAAAGAGGCGAGGTGACTTGACCAAACCATCTGCCTCAAGACTGGTAAAATCACCCAATCCAGAGCCTGTTCCAATGGGTCAAACGAAACGCTCTGTGAGTGTAAACGACATAAGAAGAGCATTTGAAAAGGCCGAAACTGCGGTTGGCCAATATGGTAGAGATGATAATAGTCCTACTGCCAAGAAGGACCCTACAACATTAACTCTACCATCCACCTCTTCGGCACATTTCCGGGTTAGCTCTTTTGATAGCACGACTAGTGAAGAGAGTAGCGCTACAACCCCCGCTGGAATTTATGGATCAGTGAACAGTTTGGTTAGCTCTGCCCCAAGAGATCCATATGGAAGTATTACATCATTGGCCTCATCAACAAGTCTCATCTCTCCACAGGTAAGCTTTATTAATTACGATTTGGTCATAATATTTTTGCCATAAAAAATGCTAATTTCTTGACATGATTTACTATACCTGACATTTATGCATGATTCAATTAGCTCTTATGCAAATGCATATAAAAAGTATAATGAGGTAGGTAGACCCACCCTCCCATTGTGCAATGTAGTCCTAACATGGAAGTATATTTGTACATGCATTTAAAATCGACAAGGTTTTTAGTTAATTAACAGTCGGTACATTTAGTACATTTTTTTAAATTACGAAAATGCTTGCATTAACACACACCGAACAAGGCGTAATGGAAAGTTTGTCTTATTTTAAAGTATCCCATTGCGCTATCATAATTGCAAAACATTTTGACATTCATTCCTTTAAATATTATCATCATCATTTAAGATTAATCATGCAGGATGTTAGAAGGGGATCGGTGGTGGTGGACACCTTATGCATCTCGATAAGATAAGATTTAGTAGGAAGTTAGTTTCAAATCAACTTTTTAAAAACAAGAAACTTGAACTTGGCATGTTTGTTGATCATCCATCATCACTACAAATGTGATACATATGTCAAATCCAAGTTTCCTTGCAAAAAAATGTTGACGTTAATAAATGACCTACGTGAAATAGATTAAATTGTAGTTCAAGTGTTTTGTTGCTGACACTCTCACAACAAAATCTCTCTAAATCCTGAGGCATTATGAAATGAATTTTGCACCATTAGCAGAATTATCATGAGATTTAGTTAGCTGCACAGTCACTTATGTGTGATTTTCTCCTGTAATCATTCATACATTTAATCTTAATCTGTGATTTGTAACCGCAAGGCGATGCGGGTCAATCTAAAGCGCAATAAGTCAAAATGATTGAAGATCATGTATGTATGTACATGATATTATGCATGCATAAATGTAGGTGTGGATAAAATGCAACTATTCCAATCTTTTGGAATGTCTTAATTAACCATTAATTAAAATTTATATGTTTTTACGCAGGAGCTCCAACAACTAATCGATGAAGCAAATCAGTCCCTTGAGGAAGCTGGAACGCCATCTCATGAAGTATCCGTTGTGATTTTACACCGCGAATTTGTTGGTGGAAGTCTTGGTATTACGCTTGCCGGTGGAGCCGACTATGAAACAAAAGAAATTACTGTAAGTGATTATGAAGCATTTAATGCGTACATTTAGATAGCGTAGTGTATTCAAAATGAGTTTAACAATCAATTCCTTTCCCATCCAGGTTCACAAAGTTATAACCGGAAGCATAGCTGACAGAGACGCTCGTGTTCTTCGTGGCGACAGAGTTTTGTCAATTAATGGCAAGAGCACAAAAGGATTGACACACAGGGAAGCTTTGACTTTGTTGAAGGTACGGTATTGTCTTGTCTGTAACAATTTGGAGGAGTCGAGTCTGGTATTAAATAAGTGTTTCCTTTGTTTTGAATATTAGGCACCAAGGACCGAAGTTGTTTTGGTTGTGTCGAGAGGACGAACCAATTCTAATGGTTTCAAAACTATTGATGAAACAACAATTACTCTTGACAGAGCTGTTGAGCCTCTTCTTAATGGCAGCTTATCAAGCTTATTGGAGCACGATGATGATACAATTTACAAATGGGGACCATTGAGAACAGCATGTCTTACTAAAGATGGAGCCGGTTTGGGTTTCAGTCTAGAAGGTGGAAAGGGATCGATTAGCGGGGATAGACCTCTGACTGTAAAGAAGATTTTTGTTGGTAAGTGCTGATTCGCATGAATATTTGGCATTTATCAATCAATATACTAGTAGTCTAAGCTAAATTCTAAAATGAACTGTTTTAATGATCTAGGTGGACCAGCCGAGAAAAGTGGAGATATGAAGGTCGGTGATCTCATCGTGTCAATCAATGGTGTCAGCATGTCAACTAAGTCGAGAACAGAGGCATGGAATTTCATGAAAAAATTGTCGGATGGTGAAGTAAAACTTGCTATTCGTACAGCGCTTGCATAAATGTTACGCTACACGCTATATGTTTTTTTGTAACTAACTGACTATTATGCGTTTTGTGAAAATGTGAAATTATGATCACTTACAACTTTGTCGGAATTTTTTAAAGCTATTTCAAAGAAATATGTACAGTCAGTTAGCGCTTAAAAATTCTCAAGTTGATTTTTGTAAATATTTGAGATTATGTACAAAATGTATGTATAATATTATCGCGCATCATTTGTCAATTTCGAATAAAAATTAAAATGTGTTATTAGTGTTATTTTAATTATAATTAAATGTACCAAAACTTTTCTAAATTTGAAGCCAATTCGCATTCACTTATTGTACAAAGCAGAAAGCATACGATGGATTTATTTAGTTTTAGTCAAAATTTGAAATTAATGTATTCGAAAAAATATAATATTTAACTGTTATGTAACGCGGCTGCCACCTTTCAACCACAAAAGGCAGATTCTGACAGCAAGCAGTGCAAATGTCAGTGTGTAACCGCTCGACTGTATAATGTACATAAATGCCTTAAATATAATTGTCTTTTAGTGCCTGATTACTCTTTAATCACTGATACCAAGTGTGCTTTAATTTAAACATGGTTTTTATTTGATAAAAATTTTAAAGATTGTAATTTGTTTCAAGTTGTTTTCTCGAGTTTCATGATTTGATAAATCATTTTATTGACTAATTGATTATATTGAAAAAAAAGAATTAATCTTTAAATATAAAATTAGCTTCGTGGAAAGGAGGAGACATGAACCCTATTTTACAGCTTTAATGAAATGAATATCTTGAAAAATGATCAACTTGATCATAATTTATAACAATGCTTTGTTTGTTTTGTAATAACAATTTATTTACAGTTTATAATATGTACTATTATATATTATTTGAGTTCAAGTCACCAGAATTTTAATGTAGTTTATAACGCGCTTCAACAATATAACCTGGATGAATGAAGGAAGATGAAGCGAAACATTTATGTATAGAACACCTTAAAGTTAAAAAACGAATATAGCCAGCCACCTTGAGATTTATTTTCTGTTAATCAACTGTTATGAATTTTTTGGCTTTTTGTCTTTGATTATTTTTTGAAAATAATATGTGCACAATCGGAGATTTTTGAATTGGTAGGTGTGTAAGTTGAAACGCGAAATTCGGTAATGTATTTTTCGAATCCTGCCAGTCAGATGCGAGCGCTATAAAATGTAAAGCGTGATTGCATCGTAAATGAATTAATTATGATACATTTTTAAGAATTTGAACTAAAGTAACCGTGCTAAATCACAAAGAATTCCGAAAAAATATGAAATGTAATTTGAAAGCTTAACGTATCCTATATGTTGACATTAACTAAGAATTATTAGAAAAATGTGCAATGCATATGTAAACCTTTGTACACTTCGCTACGCATTGACATCTAATAAGAAACTTGTGTTTATATTTGTTTAATTTCTAAAGAAAAAAATATATTAAGAAAACATCGAGTGACCAAATCTAACTGCACTATTTCGAAATGTATTATATCTTTAGGAAAAATAAGTTAATACAAAAAATAAATAGCTATTTTACTTACTGTTATATTAAATAATCGTAAAATGATTAATTAATCACTTAGAATAAGTATGTTGGAAATCACACTCGCTGTATGTAATAAAGCAAAATCAAAGTATGTGTAATGTGTACGAATGGTGATGGATAAAATCTGTTTAAAGTTGATAAATAAAAACGTTTATACAAGATCATGTGTAAAATTCGTTTTACGATTGTTTTATTCACTTTATTTGAGCATGATTAATTGCTACATATATAAAAACTTCTTAATTGTACCAAGTACGATCAATTAATTCTCCTAATCTACTTAAATCGGGGACCAGTAAAAGGGCAGCACTGAGGATCATTAGAGGAGGCATAAGAACTGGAGCCAGAATTGGAGTTCCAATTGCATTAGTTATTTCCTTGATCCACAAGAATCCCAAGCCCAGCACACCAGACGCATTTAGAACAACTGTCAGGAAGTCTCGTGGAAGTTTATCCTTCCTTGGTTCCAGATCGGAGAAGAATTTGTTAATTGTTGAATAAAGTACACTATCTGTAAAAAAATCACAAAAAAATTGAATTTTTCCAAAATTATCGTTTTATTAATTAACGTAAGAAACTTGAAATTGTACTGCATACTATATATTTTCATACCTTGTCTCTCAGTAGCGTTTTGTTTGATTGGATGAGGAGGTGGTTTCCCCACAAAATGTTTTTCTTTTCCATTTCCACTTGCTTCAATTTGCCAACAAAAAGCTAATAAAACTAGGGAAAATGCAAGTGCAAAAAAATGCCATGATTTTTGTAAAAACAGAGTTTGAGAAGCCATTTTTCTTTCTATCCAACTAGACAGGAGGCACACTTAAAACTGATTAGTCACTCAAACTCATTACATTTTCTTTATATAAAATATTTGAATTCTAGTCACTCGTCCGTAGACGTGATTGGGATGACCAAAACGTAACGTTCAATAGTTGGTAGTGTCTCCTTTCTCTGCATGCTTGTTGTGATAAAATGAATTCATATGTGTTATAGGTACTGTATGTATTAATGTATTCGCTAGTTTTAATCAAACAGTCTCACTAGAAAATGCAGTAAACTATAAAGCATGATTTTTGTATGCTGAGAAACTGTGTCGTTGGACCGTACTTTGAAATTTGGTGACAGAATCGTATTAGTGTGAAAATAACCGAACCTTAAGTCAATATTTAATCATATTCACTAACAAACGTGCGTTGTGTCCATTTCTTACTAAGGTGCAACATCGTAGAGTAGACGTTGTTTGTGTAAAATCAGTTCTATTTACTGATCTAGGCAAACTTAGTTATTAGCTTGATGCCAATGCTTTTGATCTAAGTTGGTGTGGTCACATGTGAAGA
>JAQFXM010004340.1:0-17418 GCA_034693345.1 Entomobrya multifasciata | reverse complement strand
TTGATACTGATATGATACCTCTTTGGAAAGCACATGATTGTTAAGTGGGAGTATTTTATGGATATGGACGACTGTCCTGAATTACACGACTGATAATATATGACATGCTTGTCAGTGAATCATATTACGTTATAAGCTTGGAAGAACTTTCACCGTGCATATACGTAAAAATGTGCACATAATTGAATTGGGGTTATAGTCTTCATATCCATGTTAAATACATATAAATGTATTTGATAAATTTTCATAATTACTTCTTCCAGTTTTTTGAAATCTTCGCATTCTCTAAAAATGATGTGTATGCCTACAAACTTACTTGATGAAGTCTATTTTCCTGAAACTTGAACCTGTGCCAAAATATCTGTGCGAATAAAACGAACATTAAATGAAATTTTAAAGAATTTCTAATAAATAAGTTGCACTTTCATGCTATTTACTATTTTATTTATTATAAATTTGTTCCACGATCATCGAAGATCTTTACAGCATCGTGTAGTATTGGTATACGACTATCATTGAAAGTATTGTAGTAACACAACATAGAATTATATAAATATAACTTTTACTGAATTTTTCTTTTTTTGGGGGTCTACATTTGTCAATATTTCCAAAAATGACTTCTTATATAAAGTGTTCGAAAATTAAATAGCTAGCAATGAACATTTTGCCAAGATTTCTCAAGATTTTTCAACGATAGGGTCCGCGCTGAAGTTCAATTTCTCCAAACTTTCTCTATCAAATATTTCTTCACGCTCAAGTGCTCTTCTGTACAAAAGGTCGAAATAAATCTTACATCCGCAATTTTTTTGAGTACTCTTAGAGCTAAAGGAAAGCGATCACGTCCGTCCAACTTACTGAATTTGTCAGTTTTTTTACTTTGATAAAATTACCTTGAATGTCTCTATTTTATTTCTATGTTAACAAAAAATTACCCATATTAATCTTTGCATACATGCATCAATGATGATCAAGGTATTTCTAGCAATGTAAATATTATCACAAGGAAAACATGTTCTAAGCAAAAGATTGTTTTAGTGCCAACGGAGAGTTATATGTACGTGAGAGTAATGTTAGGAGAAAATGTAGAAAGCTCGTGGGAAATTCTCACGACAATAGCAATGGACTTGATATAGCGAACGAAAGAAAAAATTGGCTGCAACACATGCACTTTCAATATTATATACGCCTGACATTTGTATGTGTATTTGCCTTTTTCAGGACAACTTTTCTGGCGAGAGTATTTCTACGTGATGTCAGTTCCAAACCCCAATTTCGACAGAATGAAGTCGAATCCCATATGTCTGAACATCCCGTGGGCCAAAGACGCGGACTCGAAGGAAAACTTAAAAAGGTGGAAGACAGGGAAAACCGGGTATCCCTTCATTGATGCAGCAATGCGACAGCTAATGCAAGAAGGTTGGTTGCATCACGTAACCAGAAACGCAGTCGCTTGTTTTCTTACAAGATCTGACCTGTGGATAAGTTGGACAAAAGGATTGGACTTTTTTCTCAAGTTAGTTGTAAATGTGTTAAGAATTCAAGATCTAGTGAAATCACAACATGCAGCACACTACTACTGCTTTGATTCTTGGAACATTTCTTATTTGATAATTTTAGCATCATGATTAGGTTCATGCTCCAAGAAATAACAAAGTAGTTACTTTTCTTTTTTTTCCACTCCTTTCCGGTCAATTTCAGCCTTCTGAAGTAGATAATACAATGGAGAAAGTTTTTCAAACCCATAAAATGAATGCATCCGAAATTCGATAATAATATATTTTTCATTTACAAGCTACATATATTGACTATTATGTCATGTTCATAAATAATATTTGGCTCACGGTTTGAACGAATTTTCACCTTAAGTCTTTAGCATTAATCTTTGCAATTCGTACAAGCTCGTGACTGTCATTTTGTTAAAAGGGTTATCTTGTTTTCATACAAGAATTGATTTCTTGTTTTCTCCAGATACCTACTTGATGCTGACTGGTCGGTTTGCGCTGGGAATTGGATGTGGGTAAGTAGTTCTGCTTTCGAAAACGTCTTGGATTGTACTCATTGCATTTGTCCAACTCGCTATGCACAACGTTTGGATCCGGATGGAAAATATATTAAGTAATTACGACGCGATGTCTATATTGACCTCTGTAATACTTAATAATAAGGATTATAACTATTTTAATTTAACAAATGATCTTCAAATTTAGGAAATATATTCCAGAGCTGCATAACTACTCTGTTGAATATTTATTCGAGCCATGGAAAACGCCAATTGAGCTACAGGTTCAATGGGGTTGTCTGGTAAAAATGAACTGAATATATCAAATAAGTTGGTGGAATTTGATTTTGTTTAAGAAACAAAGATTGTCCATTTATATTTCACAGATTGGGAAAGATTATCCTGCACCATGTGTAGACCATGATGAAGCCTCTAAGAGAAACAAGGCCGAAATGTTGGCACTTCAGCAACAACTTACAGGCAATCGGCCTAACAAGCACCCTTGTCCCTCTAATACTGCGGAGGCAAGGCAGTTCATGTGGTTTCCGGATACATGCGCTCATGATCATGGCGACAAGAAATAATACGAAAATTAATGGTAAAAGGCCATCGACGAACACGTAGAGCTACAGCACGCAGCAGCCCTATAAGGCTTCTGTGCTATTTAATATCAGAGAATATTGAATTTGAACCCTTTGTCGTGGATTCATGTATTTTCATTTTTAAATACAAGGATTGAAGAAGCTTTTGTTACCATTATTAAAACCAGACTTATCATTTGCTGTTTTAAAATAGCTGTTGTATAAATAAATATTATCTTTGATAGTTTTTTGTTTACACTTTCCAGTAAAAGTATTTAGTTATCACTATTATTGTATAGTTTTACTTTCCAACTTGGTGTAATATGAAATTAATTCATACTGAAATCCTAACTTCAGTTAGATTTTCGAACTAGTAGCCCGATTCTCTTTTTCTACAAATCATCTTCAAGTTTCATAATATAAATATGTTCATATGAATTTCAAGCCTGTTCATATTCGCCCCAGAAAAAGTTTACTTTTCTATCTAGCTGCCAGCTTGAGGTGTCCTCCAACATTACATACTGATATACGATTCGGGTATTCAGGGGAACTATAGATGTCTCTCGGAGTTTTAAATGCACAGATGAACTTCATAGCTTTTCGTATGGCGTAGTATTTTTTTTTTTGCTAAAGGCTAATTATTTATTGTGTACTAAGCCAGTGAAAACTGGTTTGTTGTGATGATTAGCCTGAAAATCATGCAAGTTTGCGCGCAACATTTTTATGGTAACAAATATTTCACTTCTCTCTGGGTGGGTGATCCTTCCTTTCTGTCTTGACTTCGCAACAAAAAAATTAAAAAGGGATTGACTTCGAGAAATACATAGCAAACAAGTTATATAATAAAATCACGTAAACTTTTAAGCGTAACGTTAGATTTCCTTATGTTAATATTATCCACTTCGTTTCCGAAAGCAAATCCATTATGTTCAATGCGTGCGAATACGAATATGATTACATTAGTTATGAGTTATATTATGAGCATATATTATAATTGTCATGGTTGAGTTTTCATTTCGCAAAAATTACCTTATACTCATGAACATTTTATTAAGTATACTTTCTCATGTGCAAAAAAATATTGTTAATTATAATGTAGTCAATAAAAGATACAAAAATGCATAAAACTACTGTGGTCTGTGCGATTATTGCGATTCTAAAGCCTTCCAGCACTATTTAAATTCTCATTATTACAAGTTTCCTTTTTTCTCGCTTTTCACCTGTCTTGTTTCTCGTCTTTGTTTGCATATTACTCACAGTCTAGAAAATATGCAATAATAGTGTTAATCCTAGCCGCAAGTACCAGCTTTACTGGAATGGTCAGTTTTACTATGCGTGTGTTTCATAGATAAATTAATATAACTAGATAAGACAATAACCCTATTTTCCTGCTTATATGGTATGTAAGCGGTAATGTACTATTATAACATAGCGACCAAATTTTTTGAAGACTTGACTTCAATTTTGTTTACAAAATTCAAATAAGATCAGCTTTTACCAGCCTATGAAGTGATTTTAGCTATAACTTAGCTATAGTTTTGTGCAAGTTGAAAATCTTCATGGATACACTGGTACATTACCGATTACATGCCATTTCTACTGATTGTCTCCTCTGTGTACTCTGTGGTGTGTTTACATGTCTGTCCTTTACTTCTATATATTTAGCAAATATTTAAATACAATTGATCATAATTTCTTCATAATTAAAGGGCTTCAAAGGTTTTGTGTCGGTGCAAAATTCTAACTTGTTCTAACTAGAATTTCAAACAAACCAGGTTTTTTTATCAGTAAACATCAGAAAAAGAAAAATATTTCGTTACAACCGTTTTTATCTGTTCCATTATGAGCTTAATAAAAGGTATATAATGAAATGGATGCATAGCTATGAGATTGTGAACCGGTAGATTCCACGAACAACCTGCAACATACAACCACATTCATACATTATATTATACCCCGGTATACGTTACTCTGATGTAAGTTTTGCTATCTAGTTCTATTTCACCTTGTCTGTTGAACTGACATCTTCCGAAACAATCATAAGCATGTATGTAGCAAAAGTATGAGCAAACACAATGCTAATTGCACGTTACAGACATTTTTGTTGATTCGCAGGAATTAGAACATCAAAAAGAAAAGAAAAAAAATGACACAGGTAAAAAGAAGTATGAAAAGTATGTAGCTTGAAAATTATGTGCCGGCTACATTTCCCTTCTTATTACAACCTTTGTAATTTTTATTTCCAAGATTTCGCTGAAATTAAAGTCTAGGTGGTGGTTTTTTTAAACAAGCTTCTTTCCTCGTTTGTGCAACTTTTGGTTTGCAGTGTTTAATTTTGATTTGATTCCTTCGTACTAGATTGGCAACATCTACATCATGCCACCAACCAACACTGGCCATTCAGCATTCCATAAATATTTTAATCCAACTTTTATTCGACTATTTATTTATAAATTGCTTTTTTGTATTATGACATGACATGGCATATGGATTACATAAAACTAAAACTCACCAACCAGTATCAATATCAAGTATATGCAAACACTTCAGTCATCAGTGCAAAAACGCATCACATGATCTATCAATGCACATCAATCACATCATGTAATTCTTGTTACATAAATGAATTTGGGGTGGCAAATAAAGATTTTTTTCTAAAGAAAGATAAAAATGTCCATCGGGTAAAACAGTAAATATTTTAAAATATAAAATAGAGTAATCAATATAATCAAACTATGTAACTTATAATTTTCCCATATTCATTTTTGAGTATTTGCATAAAAATCATCTCGAAAAAGGGGATTCCAAGAAAGGGTTCGTTGGGTAACGAACAAATTAAATTTTCATTCAAGACCTGACTACTTGGATTTGCATGTTGATAAGAAAAGATAAGAATTATACTTTTGATACAAAATACAATGGGTCGGTTTCTTTGATTTACTCATTGATGTCATTGGGAGTATTCAACATGCATCATTGCAGTTCTTGATACTCCTTACTTGTTTCTTGACATATTTTATTACATGTGTATCAACATTGTTTGACGATTAAATTATGAAACAATGTAAAATCGTTGTACCTTATGAAGTAAAATGCATGTGATATTTTTTCTTACAAAAAAGCATCAAGATACCTTGAGCAGCAGCAAGTAATAATTTTCAAGAAACAAAATGTTGGCTATGTATCAAGAGACAAGAACAACACGCATTTGGATGAAGGAGGGGAAAAGAACATAATAATGAAACTGGATTTGCTTAGTTGTTTAATGCTTTTACTTTAAATAAGAAAAAAATCAAAAATCTGCTTACGAGACTTGCTCAGTCTACAATGTTTGCATGTTAAATTATGATGATGCTTGTATTGCGGTGATGCAGTGCAAGAGGTTATGCTTTTATTGGACATTATCATACAACCCAGTGCAGTGTGTGGATACCAAAAAATGACGTGACGAAGAAGCTGGCAACAGCGGAGTGGCGATAGTGTGTCTACCATTTGCAGACTGGTTTTGGAAGATCGTCATCATGATGATCATCTTCATCATCATCATCACCCTCTCGGCATCAAGCAGAGCTTGCTCTTTATCTTTTTATGAATGCTGATACTGCTGATGCTATAATACTACAACCAACTTCTCTTTCTGCCTGGATTCTGAGATGATAGCATTGTCCTTGGCGGAAGCACAATAATTCTACTTCGGACCCCATCATCTAAGATTTTCGAAAAGGGGCGAATTAGGATTAACTTTTATGCATATTCATATGAGCAGATTTACATATGTACGTGATTTGTACTCTCTTCAGACAAATATCTGGAGAATTGGCTTGATACTGTTGTCAAGTCATTGGCCATTTGCCTAACTCATTTAATAGCAGTACATTTTACGATTTGGGTAAGGATCATAGTTTACTTTGATTAAAAGTTATAGCTTTCATTTGATTTGGAATCGAATAGTTAATTTTTTAATAGTCTTCAGTAAATATGATTCATAAAATATTGCCGAGTAATCATTCACATATCATCTCCCTTTTTATGTGTATAATATGAATGTACTCAAGAAGTAGTGCACTGAACTGGATCTTAATGTTAAATCCATCAGACGGGAAGGTGTTTACGTAACTTGCCCTTGAAACGAGACATTGCCCGCGGCAGTAAGTCTGGAGGAGCTATTTTACATCCACACACATACATGAAAAGGAGTAGCTGATAGGTATGTATGGTATGATAGGTACATTTATTAATATTTCAATGTATTGACTTGCAAAAAGCGTTTACACCCAACCAAATACTCCTAAATTGTTTCGATCTCTTTTTAGAGTGATAATATCATTTCAAAGAATCATCTCAAAAATTTCACGAGAAACAAGAATTCAATTTCTACACTTCCCCGGCTAAAATGGAATACCTATCAAGATGATACAGTAGTACCTTTTACAGATTTTAACGTTTTTTAATTTTTGCTCTCAAAAGAAGTGGCAAAGCCTATAATTACCATTCTCCTGTTTTCAGTCTTCCTGGCTTGTTCTGCTCATTTAAAATATTCATGCATGCATTTAAGCCAACTTGACCCAAACTTGTCCTTTTGAGTTTTTTCGTGAAAGAACTGAATACGTCAAATTACTGTCATTGTATTTTTTATTAACTAACGATTTGGTTACTTTTATTTGATAACAGGATACATGAAACATCGAATATGAAACATCCAACGTATTCGATAGACATCCATTATTTATGCAAACTTTCGCCGCACAGTAACAGCATAATAAAACATCAGTTAAATGTATGTACACTTCTTGTAGGTTACACACGAGCTTGGCTTTGACTTTGTTTGTGTTGGAAAGGAGTTCCTACAATTAACTTACACAACAAAAGTGAAAACGAATATGTATAACGAAATGATCTAAATATATAATGCTGTATACTGAGGTTGTAGAAAGTAGTTGTGAAACCTTTTCTAAGGCAGTTGCTTTATACCTAAGCACGTGCAACCTTCACAAGGTGAGAGCAGAGTAAAAAGAGTACTGCTGATTTTGACGTCCTCCGTCCTCACAAGGCTGGCTGGGCTCTGCTTTATTTAGAATTTCTCATTTTTCGGTGGAAATCGAATGGTTCCGTAACCCTGTCTAAGAGAATGTCGAGTGCAGGTTATTCTGCCGGCTGTCTCTCATCCATGTGTAGATATTATCTCAATGTCAATGACAGACAAGGCACTCCACTTTGAAATATATAACACGAAAATGTGAATAATTTTATTGGATGAAAAATCATATGAACATATATAAATTGCATGAATAAGAACTTTTCCTTTCACTGAACATAACGTTTATCATGTACTTATAAGCCTTTTACCAAATGAGATGGGTGATTTTGTAGCTATAAAGGAAAATTATGGCATCATAATCATCGTGGAAAGGAAGGATATACATATGTACATAGTACACACATAAGCATCGAAATTGCAGTATTGGCAATAGTTTAGGAACCAACCGGTATCAATCAAAATAATGTATCCAAACCACAATAACGAATAAATGGGAATCCATGATTTTACATTTAGCATTGAACTTGAAATGGCCGAACGGACTTGGAATGAATTAGTCTTCTGATTCATTGAAAAAAATCTATTGATATAGGCTTATCCTTTAAGTGAGTTGCGTGTTTGTATAAAATGAATGGTTAGGACAATTTTAAACAACTTATGATATGATAGATATAAAGTTGGCAAATTGGCACGTATTTTGTTTATGACTTTAATGAAAGACCGTGCCAAATAAGTAACTTCCATTGAGCGATCAATTTTTCATGGCAGTCATTCAAGCGAAAAATTGTTTTGAGGTATAACATTAAATAACAATTAAAAGGTAGACCTTGTGAGCACAAACACTAAATTTTGAACGAAACAAAGTTACGAGTGTGAGTAGGGTACTTGTAACAAAAGAGGACAACATACTTGCTTCGAATTTCTCGGAAAGTGAAGTAACTCAACAATTTAAATGCAATAATCACCTATCGTATTTTACGCGACTTGTTACTTGCCGACTTTATTGTGTAAAAAGACTCATATCAAAATTTAAGACCCTTTTAAGCACCATGGGAGTGTACTTGAAACAAAGTTGGGGTTGCAAAAAAGGTAGTTGGTAAGCTATGAAAACTCGTTTAGTGTAATGCGCAGAAGTGATGATAACAGAGAAATTTCAGGAGTTTAGTTAAGTTGTCGAAAGTTCAAAATTTCATATTGCGGGAAAGTTCGTTTACACTAATATCGTAAAAAATATAGGAAAGGTTTCCGATCAAAACAATAATATAGATTAAATCTTGAAATGTGACAAAAAAGATGCTATTAATGTGACGATTTGTCTCAAGAACAAATACATACGTGCATAATAAGTTTGTGCATAGTTTGCTTTTAAAATAGAGTTAGTGGTGTAAAAAAGTATGTTCATAATTCAAAAAAGTAGTTTCAATACAGAACAAAAATGACAGTAGCATAATTTATAATTTTACAAATTTGCAAAGCAATCTGTTCTTTTAGTCCCTGCAAATTAGTATATACTTGTTAAGAAGTTACTGAGAAAGGTTGACCATAAATAGATGTTTTCAAGGATACCAAAAAACACGATCGAAACAATGATAGCAACAAAAGAAACAATGGTCATGTTTCAAAAACAGAACAGATAAAATATCGGGAAAATATAGCAAGTATGTTATGTAAAGAACGCGAACGACTTGCTACTCCGTATTCTGTATAATGTTTACCTGCCCTACCTACCAGTCAAAATATATGCCTATAATAGTACAGCAGTGGCTCAGTGCAAAAGGACGAATCGCCAAAACAATGAGGGCTTCACCTTACGAGGTGAAATTTGTAGTACATTGTGTGGAACCCGATTCTGATTTCTGAGTCATCGTTTTATTTAGCCCAACATCTTTACACAAGGCAAGAATCAGCCTTACAATTGTTGCTGCTGCAACACTTTTCTCAAGATTAATGTGTACATTTGGATGTATGCAAAAAATATAATGTAAATATGCATATGAATGTGATCATATCATGATACAAGTATACTCGAAACGAAGAAGAGGAGTCAATCGATAAACATACAGGTATACATATTTGCATATAACCTGAACCAGATTTATTTTTTATTGTAACTAGCGCTCTTAGCGGTTTAGTGAAGACCTAGCTGTCGTGTCAATGGATTGGGTTTAATTGCATTCCAAAAAAACTAAAACCGAATTCATGTCCGTTGTTTACCAGAAAATCGGGAAAAGCCTAGCTAAATAATCGGAGTTGAGTACAAACATACGCCCAAGAACATGTATCTCCAAAATAACACAAATGAATTTCGACGTATGCAAAACATTGGGTTTCCACAAACTAATTGATATATTTTTGTTTGAAAAATTAATTTTCCAATCTGAAAAACAATTGTAACCGAAATAGCATATCAAGCTAGAAAAAACCATTTTCATACACAAAACGTTTAAGAGAAAAATGCACAAACAGGGAAAATAGTAAACATATTTACCTTTAAACTTGAGTTGTAATTATATGGGTAACGGTAGTTTTTTTTGAATTAACCTAAGAAAGCATGCAAATTAACTTATGTTTGCGAATATAAAACTCCTAGACTCGTGGTACTATTATCGTTGACCGGTCAGAGTCGAAAACATGTTATTTTATGATACATTATTATCGGTACTTCGCATCAAAGCTGTGCAAACATAAAGAAAATAAGTGATGACGAAAAGAAAAATGACTGGAAACCATTATAAATACACAGTGTAGTGTTTTTTAACGATTTAAATTTGCATTGGTTCTTTCGTGGTTATCTTTAAATCACATCACATGCAACCTACCTGCCATTACAAAGAAAACGCATTACACTAAAATTGGACTTTATGAATTACACAGCAGGTATGACGATAAGATTTAAGTTGAGTTTTTTTTGTTGTCGCATCGTACTTTAAAAACTAATTAGCATACGGGAAATGAACTTGAATGCAGGTACACATGTGCAAGATGTTGCAAAACAATGGTATAATGAAAAATAATGAACGCTGAACTGTGTGCTCTTGGTAAAGCTAACAATCAGCAGCATCATTCATAACGTCAACCAATAACCCGGGGTCACTTGTTGTGAGTATGTGAAGGTATAATGATGCATGTAAAAGGTAAGCCTAGAAAGATTCATTCAGTCATACGTTTTTAGTGTGTGACTAGAAAAATACGAGATTTAGACTTGAAACAAAGCAGTTTTTTTCGCCAGCAGCGTTTTTTCATGTTTATCAACGCGCTTATGAGTAAACGAGATAGGCGAGGTGCGGTGAATGCATAATATGAATAATATGATGGGGGTGGTTAGGTAAAGTTCATGTGGTTTTTTAACTGATCATGATCATACAAAGAAAAGTTATTGGAAAATAGCCCCACACATTGTAAGCATGTTATCCTAACAAATCAACGTGTAGTTGCTAAATTCGCAAGAGAAGTGGAAGTGAAAGACAAATTCGAAACATCAAAACAGAGTTTAAATAAGACATGGTTTTCAAGCATAAAGAACAGGACAAAATGTTTGATGATTTTAAATTATAACTATATTAATTGTGTTGTTGAATTTACTGAATATCATACTAATTACATTTCCAGTTAAAGAAACATTTGATCTGGAAGTGACTAAAATAATCATCTGATAAAGAATAATTTTTAGGGTTGACAAATCTGTCAATTTTATAGCCAAGGAAGTTTTTGCGCTAGCTTTGCAGCACGCAATAGAGTAAACATGAAGCCATACCGAACCATTTAAAAAGTTTGAATTTTTTGGTTTTATAAATTGATAATTGTATGGTCAATTCACATTGAAGAATGTTGTCAATTGTACATGTGCTATTTTCTTTTCCACTGTTGCTTAGAGATGAGATAATATACCATGTACATGATCATGAGCCCTTGAAGCTTTCAATAAAGTTTGCCGAATACTGCTTGACTTTCTTGACAGATACACAAGATCAGGTAATTGATGTTGTTCTTACCGAAGGAAATTGCTAATGGGAATCGACGATTAACTGAGCAGTGCTGACTGAGAAAGGTTTGTGTAGTCGATTGGGTATTTTTCCGCGATGAGATTGCTACAGAAGAAAATGTAGTTTGGTTGTTCAGGTTATATAGATAAAGACAAAAATCAAATACAATGTATTGTATGTAGATTAATTGTAAAACAAAAGGACACGACATGGATAAGAAAAATACACAGATTCTATAACCAACGGCTCTTCTATTCAATGTATACAAGCTAAACAATCAGTGATAGCTAGGTGGCATTAAAAGGTTGATACTAGCTGGATGCTGGCCAAAACGTTACAATAATGATGCCATGCTTGAATGAGGGAATTGAGATGAGCAAAGAAAACGTGTTTGAGCTTCATCTACTCTTAAGGATAATTTGTTTAGTTACCTGCGACGTACGAAGTAAAGATTATCAAAATGTTTATGTGCATGTTAACCGAAAATCACCAACAAACAACCAACTTGATTGCATACATATTATATCATTGTTTTACTCTAGGTAATCTAGGGGAAACCAGCTTAGAAACGGCAAAAAGAAGGACTATGCTAAAAATTAAATGAAAAATAGTAAGTAAATTTGATTATATTTTAAACATCGTGTTTCACTATACCAAAATAATTAAATAACTGATTAACCATTACATTCATTACCTAGACAACCATTCAGCTTGAATCAAAATTTGGAAACAAGGTACCAAAAAAGTCCGGTGGGACAGACAGCTAACTTGACAATTTCACACAAGATCTGCATTACCCCCAGTACCTAATAAGCTAGCAAAAAATTGGTGATTTGATTATGATCCCCCCATCATCGTCCATCGCATCGTACAGGTACAACACAATGACGAGAAACATGAATGAGAAGTTTAAAATTTAACTTTATGTGCATATCAACCCAATACACTCGTAGTCATAGTCAACAATTTTCTGCAAGATCGTTTTTTTCTTCTCGTCAATGCAAATTACTTTAAAATGAATAAAAGTACTTTCTTCACTGGTACTGGTCACTGGTGTGGTGTGCATGTAACTTTTTTTGCTGTGTATATCGTGGGGTGTCGTTAATCTTGTTTCTTGCTGTACTGCTCCGCATCACCTTCATTGAGAAAACAAGATTGAATGGTGGTGAAACAAAAGGAAAACTGGACGGAGACCTGCTATTAAAGGATTTTTTCCTGCACCTTACATATTAAAAAGTAGGTTTGCCTCTTTACCTTCTTCTGAAGTAATAAGCATATATATGTATGCATTATTAAAAGATCTTTCAGAGGACTTTATAAAAGATTTTGTGGTTTTGATCCTACCGCGTTTTGATTTGTACCTTTTGGCTTTTGATACTGCAAGTTTTTTTAAACGAAATTAATGTGTATGCAGCAATCCTAAAATATTGATTGATACAAGGTATTAGAATATGCAGAGTTAATAGGAGGTATTTTTCATTTATTTGTAATATTTTCATTGTGTCTTCATGCTCGTTTGAATATGCAGTTAATTGATTGAGAAAAAAAACTACAATGAAATTTACAGAAACTGGAAGCAAAAAACTTGTTTTCATCGGGGATAGCATAGTTATGATTGGTTTAGTAAATTTTTCAAGCATGATCATTTCTTCTAACATCTCTTTTTCCTAAAATGGCCTATCTACCTAGCTCTTATCTATGATGCCATTCCATGAAACCAATTTAGTATGATTTAACCATTTTTGACACTGACCCCGTAAATAAGTACTAGTACTCAAATGAAAAGAAGCACAGAACAAAACAATTGTCTAAACATATAAAACTACGTATAAAGATTGTATGTCCATTTTTTAAAATATAAAAATGCTTAATATGTCTACACTGTTATCTTGAATGAACGTATCGATTGTTGTGGGAAAAGATGGGGCAATTAAAATTGTTTCCATGACGACTAATAATCGAACTCTACTCTACGTTCAGGATTTACAAGTGAAGGGGCAATATGAGATTTTGCGTGGTCAACGTCACCGAAACCTTTCGTTATGCTTTTATTACAACGAGAAACTAGAATATGTCCAGTGGAAAGCTGTCCAGGAATCTGCATCCGTGTGAAATAGTTGGATATCTGATAACCTGCACACAATTTTAAATGTTTAATTTTTGGCAAAACACAAACATTTCATTGTTATCTATAAAAAAGTTTGTATGTTTTGTCACTTGAAATTTGAAATTTTTGTAGCGCATCAAAGTCGATCAAAATGCAAACCTACAATATATGAAACTCCCTACTAAAAGGTACAATTGAAATACTTTGGTGCGCGATAGAAATAAACTACGATAAGACAACATTGATATTGAAAAAGGATGAGTCAAACTGTGGGAAACATCAATTTAGTCAATCCAAAATGTGATAATTTTGTTACGTCCGTCAATTTAAATATATTATATAAGGTCAAACTAGACAATTTAATTTATAAATAATGGAACAATGGAATGGAACTTGGGGCTAATTATGTACATATGTATGCCGCACAGTAAATATTTTAGTTCGTATCTAAAGACGTTTAATTAAGTTAAAAAGGGGTCGGGTGGCGCTACTAAAATTTCTATCAGGTATATAGCACTAATAGTTCCGTCCATCCAACCATCTTAATTTATTTCATACTTCGATATAATGTCTGGTAAATCTTTAAATGTAGCTCTTGGTTGTTGTCATGTCTGACTTTTTTGCACAAACATTATTGTAGTAGTGTATCAAATAAAACTTGTGTTTGCCTGCCTACTCGCTTTGACATTTGTAAAATTACACGCATAAATTAAAGCAACTGTCTTTTCTGAAGATAAATAAGCTTTTTGCTTGCATATCGCCACAACTTGCTTTGCCGTATATGAAAATCATTTGCATAATATGCATTCGCTAGTATAGTTAAAAAATACATTATGCAAACAACTTTACCATGGGATGCAATTCTCAAAGATTCAGACAAACGTTTTTTACGTTACGTGTTCAGTTTTAACTAGTAAAAAAGAGGAAAAGTCAGCTCATTCATTTTGTTCGTTCAGTCAGAAAAGAGTTTATTGCTTTTTACTCATCTTTAACAAAGAAAAGAAATGCAAAAAGTCATGTCTGTTATTGCAGCGTAGTCTACAGCAACATAAAAAAGTCATATTACCGAAGACCCGTTGCCAAAAGTTCTTCACTGACTTATATTACTGTCCTTCGCACACACAAAGTTCTTTGATCAGCTATGTAGCGTTCTGTTTAAGATAGAGAGAGACACGACAGCTTTCCGAAAAAGTACATGTCTATAGATGTATCAGTTTCACTATTAGGTAAACTATACGTAAGACTTGTAGGACACATCCAAGTCGCAATGTCATTGGAGTGCAATGCCCATTTGACATAACATCTAGCAATGACAGTCTGAGGTAAAATTGCGTCCTTGACTTAGCAATTCCCGGAAAGAAATTGAATCAAAGAAAAATATAATTCGTTGGGAAAATATACAGAAAAATGTAAATAAATATAGAGTCTCTATTTAATATAATTTTGCATCGAAAAATTGCAAACCAAGGATATCAACGACAAAATTTACTTAACTCTAAAATATGTAACATGCTTCAATATTAACTATGCCGGTTCACCTTCAAACTGAAACACACGTGTGTAGTTTCATGGTCAAGTGAAAGCACTTTTTTTTGAAAAATTATCGAATCCCATTTTCCATTTTCCCAACGTTGCATTGTAATTCAGTGATGAAAAAATTAATTAAAGTTAGGTTGCATGAAATTATATTCCATTACGTTCCAACAGGCCATTTTTATAAAATGTAATCAAACTGGATAAAGCGTACCTTAAAATCTCATTCTTCATTAATAATTAAGTTATTTTAAATAGAATAGACTTATAAAAATACATCAAATTATTTTTGATTAGCTCTTCATTCTGTCATTCCTTTGAATTTAAACAAATTCTTTTAGAAAAAGTTAAAAATGATGAGCGGGTGGTGGGTGCTCTCTGATGTATCCCCTTCAACCGTCCTACAACATTTGTTTTTTGATTCTCACACATGTTCACCTTGGGAACCCTCTGGTAACACCGATGCCTCGCTAACCAGGCAAAGTTTACTATATTCAACCTGCACTGAATTCCTTCACTCAAGCAAGATAATACATCACATCTCAGATTCAGGTTGACTAGCTTTGTACACCTGTTCCATTTATTTATCCATACAGGTAAATTCTTGGTTCATGATTTTAAAAATTCTTCACAATTGCTGGATGGATGTATGGGAAGAAGACAGAAAGAAAGACGAAAAAGAGAAATATTTTGATGCTATCACATTCCAGAGCTGTGGATGATTCGAAATAACAAAAGGCCAAGGTGAAGTAGTTATATCAAACCAGAAGCCCTTGGGCATTCCTCATTTTTTAGGGTTGAGCAATTTCATTGGTCTATTAGTAAATCGGAAGGTATCAAAAGGTCTGTAAAAAGGGTTATAAGAAATATCTGCCTACAGCCTCATTGCGTCCTTCCATGAATTCGTTATTAGATTTTTCTAAACGGTATGCATTGATTATATAAAAAATATTTGCTCTTTTTTGTTTTCCTCCTCTATCAAATTTTCGGCTCAGCTTGTTTTTTTTTGTTTTTGAATTCCTTGAAGTACCCTTTTAATTTTGGTTGCATTTTTAAAATGTTAAAATCATGTTTGTTTATCCACCAAATATGGATGTTCCTGTGAATTTAAACTTTAAAGAATTTAAATTACCACTTTGATGTTGCGCTTTTGATATTTGATATTAATCTTTTGTAGATAGCGTCAAGAGAACAGACTACACACTCTATATAATCACTACCATTAAAAAGTCAGGGGTGCTCTATAAAACGAAATGGACTCGGCCTGTTTTATTGTAGTTAAAGGTAATAATTTAAGAGTAATTCTGCTTTCCTCGTAAACCCTATCCAATCCTATCTATTGTTTTAGTTATTGAAAAAGAAGGCTCAAGTGAGTTCAATTTGCATTACCACCCGAAACTGCAGCCATGAACTAGTCATATTAGTCATATAGAATATAGTGGCACGATAGTACTCGTTTGAGCAAGAAACTACGCATTTACCGGAGAAAGCAAAAAGGAAACTTTACGCTTTTGTTTATCTACCGCTTTTCAGCATTCAGCAACTCAGTTATTTACTGCGTCGATAATTTCCATGTACTCCTGTAATTTATTCTGAGAAAGGCAATATAGATATTTTGAGCCCACATCATCAAAACATGTAAACTTTGATTTCCGTTGTATTTCGTGCCATAATAAACTCAACAAAGGATTAAAATAGGAAAGATAATACATCTCATAGCATTGCCGTGTTTTTCATATTTTCACTCTAAATATACCATACATGTTTCACCATTTTTTTCTGAGAATGAGTAAAGTCAAAGTGTCATTTTCAGCGACGGCGCTCTCTGTTCTACTATAATCCCAACGTTTTTCGCTATTTTTTTTACACAATGCGCAGTCAAAAATATCCTTGCCACTGTATTCTCAAAAGTCTCAGAAGGACGTCAGTCAGACAGACATTTTATACCAACACACGTTACGTTACAAAACCCACCACCGTGTTTTTCTCTGAATCGCTTTTTCCTACCACCACCACAAGCATCCTCGGGTCTGTGATCCTATCGTCTGTGTTTTTTATATATATGCTTAAACAAGACAGATCAAAATTGAGTGAGCAATGTGTATACAATGTGTAACATAATAATATCTAATATTCCATATTATATGAAATACGGTAACGGAGTCAGTGAGAAAGGC
>JAQFXM010004339.1:0-17420 GCA_034693345.1 Entomobrya multifasciata | reverse complement strand
ATTACGTGAGATGTAATAATAATGTTTTTGCATCCGTATCGTATCTCGATTTCCCAGTAGATTAGCCGTACGTTTGTTATGTAGTGTACAGTGATTGTATTGTGGAGTTATACAAAAATATGTACCTATTTATGCTTATTATTTGAATTCTATATATGAATTCCTTTAGTCTCAGAGTAGTTTCATTTCGACATGTCAAAATGGGATGAAAGACAGATGTAGAAACTGAGTCCCAGATGAGCTTCACTGGCGCTTGCTCATTCTTCAAGCTTCATCATCTGAGCCTCAAACTACATTACATACTGTAATTTCACAAACAATATCCACACATAATTCCATATAAGCTACGTAAATATAGTGTTCATATGTATGTGTGTTTTTAGATATCTTTAATATTTCGCTGATGTACTTTAGTAGACTATATAAACTCAAGTACAATTTCGTTATTTCCAAACATGCAGAAACTACACAGAGAAACCTAAAAATATTAAATTATTCGCCATTTCATTGTGTATAGAAGTAAGTAAAATCATTTTTAGCAAACAAACAAGCCTGTCTTATTTTATTCATTCTAAAATAAAGGGTTTGTTTTTAAAAGGCGAGTTATATATGGGAAGCGTTTTTGCTCACAAGATTACACTTTGCAGAAATTTATTCCTGATACATACATGGATGGAGCCCACACACCATACAAACAAACAAACATTGAATAAACCGGATGACAGGGAAAAGTAGGAAAAATTATCATTATTACGCGAGCAGCAGTTTCTGTTTGGAATGTGAAACGAATTTTCATGCACAGATATTATAGTACACATGCAGTACTGGTACTACACGGATAGAGTTGAACTTTCCTTGTCTGCTTGAAAACTACATACGACATGACGACATAGAGAAGGAATAATAATACAAAAAATATCTCTCAGGGACACACATACTTTACAACTGCATACATGTATAAAGTAAATGGGAATATATTACTGGTTGACTACAAATCTAGGAGAGAATGGAATGAATGAGAGAAAGTGGTAGAAACATTGTTTGAATGAAGACATATTAGAGGAATGTCAGCTTGGGACATGGTAGAGCCATGACATAAGTTGACGTGTCACAACCCTGTCAGATGCGATATTTTTCCTTCCTCAAAACGCACATTTTGATGCAACTACACTACTTCAATTTTCCGTGTTCTAATAGAGTTCTATGCTTTCTTCACATTTTGTGCAAAGTCAATTTACGAGTTAGACTTATACGAAAAGTAAAACTGCTATTTCGACTGCTGGTTGGCGGTGGTGTAAAGTCGACCCATTTTCCAACTGCTGTTTACTTTCCCCTTTTTTAACGAAAAAAAGTTGTATGAATATTTTTTTATTTATGGAAATATAATTCCGCCAAGAAAATCCTAAAAATGAAATATAAGTTTTGAAACGTGGAGATAAATTTGTCATAAAATATTTTCGTTTCATGGCTGTTTAATGCGAAGTGTGTCATTTAATTTAAAACATTTATGTGTACTACCAATGAATGCTTTAGACATATTGCAGCTTCAAAAAAAGTGAAAAGATGCATTTTTGTGTAAGGAAAATGCAGTCGACAAGTAAAAATATTTCAAAAAAATTCTACTTCAGCATTTTTTTCTTTTGACAAAAAGTATGACATGGCAAACAATCTAAAATGCACTCTTATCTGTGTTTTCCAATAAAAAATATTCTTCTATTACAAGGATTGGTGTTCTGTTCTCATTTTTGCTCTCAGGAACAGAATCTCTTCTCTCTCTCTCTGTTTTGTCTATAGTACTTGGACAAGAGACTGATATAATGAATATGGTACTCACTCTCTGTATCTGCAGTGCAATGGAAAAAAATAAAATCGACATCATATTTTCCTATTAGGACAAGAAGAGATTCTGAAAAAGAAAGGAAAAATATGGTAATAGCTTTTGGCACGAGAAGAGAAAGCTGTGTAATCGGAGAAAAGGATCTTTACTTTTACTCTCTCTTTGCTTTTTTGGGTAAACACACTTTCGATTCTTTATTTTCCAATGTTTGACGTTCAAATACACTTTCACATTGTACATTCCTCGTCGTTCTATAAACTGGTGGATCTATGGATTGCTTTTGCTTTGCTTTCTATGTACTTTTTACTGGCCACCACCACCATTCTCACCACCAACGTATACTATTACTACTACACAACCAATATGTAAGCATCCTCCTCTGCTCATCTGAAATGTTCAAACAAGAAGACACCTACATATCACTTTCTCAAATGACTTTCTCAAAATGAAAATAAGCAAAGGACAAAGAGATGCTGACATTGGCATATAACTATCATCGTTATCAATGGTTCTTTGCACACTTGTTCTACTCTTCCAGACTCAGACTTGCATTGTATGGATAAAATCTGTAATGCAAAATAGTGGAGAATGTGCTGTGCATGTAGGTATTTCTGTTGTACGAGCGTATGCTCCAAATACTTATACTACACGTTTTTCCCTCTTTCTCGCACTCACATACTTTTTAGCCAGTAACTAAAGCAAAATATCTGTCTGTGAGTGACTAACGGTTGGATTCACTACAAGAGCTGATCCTGATCCCAAGTGCTGATGAAGCCACCAACACCGGTTGTACCGGGAAAGGCAAAAGAAGTAGGCAATAACGATAACTACCACCGTACTACTACCATTTACCAGAATAAACCACGGTTGTATGGAAAAGGGAGAGAAGAACGAGAGCTATTCATTCGTTGGGCATAACTTTTAGAGTGCATGCTGTTTGTGTGGGCATGAAGTGTCTCATCTTTTGTTAAAGCTCTCTTATACCGAAGCAACAGAAAGTTAGAGAAAATACTTATATAATACCTACATACCTTCATGAATACATATAAATAGGTATAAAACCGGATCACGGTAAATGTCGGTGGCAAACTCAAAGGATTTCCATATTTTCTCTAGTTTGTAAACTAGCAGAAGTGTCTCTCTCTCCGTCTCTCTCCTTTTGCAAATCACATAGTATAATGATAAAATTTTAGAGTCGATCTTCAGATCAATCTGTGGATGTAAAATGGATATGTTCATATTAGAGTAAAAGTTTTGTATAATGTTGTTATTGGCAAGATCATGGCAGTTGTAGGAAAATGTGTGTATTTATTTGATTACAAAAATGAATATTTTTCCATTTTATAGACTGATAGTAGTACTTATTTTGTCTTGTCGTACCACCGTATACCACACATTGGCAAAAAATAGTTTTGCTTTGATATGGTATGTAACCAACCCATACCCAGAATTGTTTTGTGCCCCACGAGGTATTTTTTGCTTCCTGTTCTTGTGGTAGAAGAGTTCTTCTCTTATGGTGGCAACGAGGAAATGGAAATTGCGACTAGTAAGTCCACTGATCCTGTCACCTTTATATAACATGGATTGAAATTCAGAAGCAGCCACGCATGCAAGCATGGGAAGCAGAGAGAGAGAAAGAGAGAGCAAGTAAAATGTGCTGCTTAAAACATGAGATCGTATAATATGGGTTTCGCAGAACGATATAAAACAAGAGAGCTCCATTTTCTCCTTGTAACATCGCGTCGTTGTCGTCCTGTGCACATTACTGTCTGCGTGTGTGTGCTATTTTGGTAGTTATAGGGTACTCCCACGAAGAAAAAGAAAAGAGAAAGGCATAACTTGTGATCTTCTCTCTTTTTTGTGTGTACGTGCATGCTTTTTAGCAGACAATCTACTTTTTTCAACTGGGTGTTCATACATTGTGCATTTTTTCACCAGCCAGCCAAGCCAGCTATACTAAAAACTATATGCTATTGACGGGAGCAATGGTGACGGTGGTGGTGGTGATTTGAAACAGAGAAAAGGATGGAAAAAAGTGGAGTCGAGTACACAGGTGCACACTGCAGGGATCATAATAATAATTTTACAAAAGAGAAACTGGTGCAATGGAACATGAGGACTGTGTAAGTTGTCAGCGATATACTGTTGAGTATATATTAGAAATAATAAAAGTGCACACACTGGGAAGATAAACAATGTCGAGTGAAGTGCTCATATAGAGAGAAATTACAATGTTGAACAATATGTAGTATATGTAGGCATCCTCTTGTTTCCTTGATTCGCTTTGCTTTGGAGGGAACAACTATGTCACTTTTTACATATTCCATTATACGACAACATCAAAGTAAAATTTGTGGTGGACTTGCTTTCACACTGAAACTAAAAAAAGGTCTTTTACATAATAAATAGATCGTGCATGTTGTTTATAGAGCAGCATACATTTTCAAGATAATATACGAATGAGATGCGCCAACATCAGCATTTTCAGTGGGGGTGATACTACTGATGATGCTACCAACACCACCACTATTATTATTTTGCAACAATACTGACTCTACTCTTCTGCGAGATGTGCATATGTTGTTGGGGTTTCTCCCAGTAGGCCCGCCTAACCAATTCTCATATCGGCATTTTCAATTTAATAAAGGAGTAAAGTGAAATGAGGAAACGAGAAAACGCATAGTGAGCAGACAGAGTAGAGCAGAACGGCGATATTGTATGGCTTCTTTTTTGTCATGATCACTAGCTTTATCATCTTCATCGTATAATCATATTGGTCGTCTCGACGGCAGTTCACTACACATAAAATGTTCAGAGATGACAACAGCACAGTATATCCACCATAATATATGATTTGATGACAGGCAATAGGACGGAAGTTATTTCATATGATTATTATTGCTTTAGAGAGAGAAAGAGATCCACTATCTCGTAGTATTGCTTGTGTATCTAGTTAGTAGAAAATAGTACAATATTAATGTACATTCAAAAAACATAATTTAATACACTACTATGCTACTTTTCATACTTCATGAGCTATAATACATTGAAAACTTCCTCCGGTTGTATTTTCATTTGTGGCTTTACTCATTGTTCCTTTTGTGTCATTTCCAGGGAGAGAGAGAGAGAATGGAATAAAGCAGCAGTACTACCCAACAAACTATCTCTGGTCGACTAGGACTACCTAACCACCACCGCCACCATTGACGCTGCTATGATGCTTAGCAAAAATGGTTTGCCTACCTAGCGTGATGTTTTCAAAGAAATATTCGATGAACGGACTACACACATTTTGTACCAACTAAATATGCACACGTCGTGTTTCGTTTTTTCATGCGAGTTTTTTTTATACCCAACTCAACCTAAAACCCTAGCATCATTACACTCACAGCGTTTTCACTGTTGAGATGACTGCTGCGTGAGCTCATCTTCATAATACCATCACCATCTCTTCTCGTGGCAGGAGGGACTTATATAGCTTGCAGGGTAAGGCAAAAAAATATATAAAAAATTTGCTTTTTGCTCTTGCTACAATCTTGTAATACTCTTTACATGACTTTCTATTTTGGGATCTTACATGGTATTACTACAATGTATGATACACAATGTCACCACATAATACAAACTTTTACCATTTCATTTTTTCTCTTGAGGTAAATGAGCATGCAGAGAAAGGAGCGGAGAAGAGAAAGTGTGTAATATTTTTTTAGAGTATAAGGCCATTTGTGTTGCACTAGTATATTTTACATTATATCAAATGATGATGATAATAGCCCTACTAATACACGTTATGTAATGGAATTGTGAGTCTACCGTTGCTACATAAATTCGTCACTGAAAGTGTTGTCGTATATTTCGTCGTCGTTGGTTCTCGTATCATCATTTTTTTTTACTTCTTGGCAAAAGCTAGTAATCAAGGTGAGATGTAAAGGCACGGCACATGATGATTTTTTTTCTCCTGGATGTTCAGTCTGTGTCTACATTGTACAGCTGGTGCTGATGTTGCATAAAAGTGTGAGAGATGGTTTTTAGGTGCGTGCATTAGTTGACGTAATGGGAATGCTAGGATAGTACCTCTATTACTTGCCTTCCGGTTTTAGGACATGAGGGACTCCCTAATGAGCAACACTACTGCAAAGTGAAGTTTTTTGAAGCAAGAAAAGAATCGTCATCATGTCGTTAGTAGGAACAAGTAGGTGTATGCATGGTGTGGTTGTTAGAATAGGGAATGTAGAAGGAAAATAGTAATTTTATAATATTTATTCATTATTGCCAACGCTCATATTTGCTTGCTACATGAAAATGTATGTCTGGCAGTGTGGCAGTGTACCATAAATGCGTTGCTTCCACCGAAAAGGAAAATTTTCCCCACCAGTGCAGTGGAATGACTTGTTCTCGTGGCCCACATTTGTAGAGAAATTATATTGTCCGAGGATTGTAATCTAGGTACGTCTTAGCATTTATCACTGTTTCAGTATAGGTATAATAAGAACCTACTTTCTGGTATGCAATGAATTCGTACAGGAAGGGAGGACAACATTGATATAAGTATACTACATAGAGTTATACACATGACATTCAACATCAACACTGGACCAATTGTGTGTTGTCCAAAAAAAGAGTTTAGAGTTTAGAGTGTGTAATAGTAGACTTCACTGGTCTATCTTGAGCTTTAGCTGTTAGTTTTAAGAATTCAGAGATCTTGGAGACAAAAGTAATGGTTATATCTTCATTTCACATTTTGCTTCCAGAGTGTACAATTTGTTCTCATATTCTTTCTTTTTCTCTTTCTCCCAAGCAAGCATGCATGTAACGTAGAATTGATTGCATAATAATAACACAAGATTTGGCCGAGAGAGTGAGAGGGGTTTTCATGATTCTCTCACAAAATAAAAAATACTATGTACATATCTGTCCCTGAACTATAACAATGTATACAGTACACAATCATATGGATGCCATAAAACTGTTCACCATCAGAATATTTGTATTTACAAAGTACCGCGTTTAAAAAACTATATGGTAGCTATACTCATGTGAATCAGGATCGCATGCTTAGTTAGTTGAGCTATTTGACAAAAATTTACTGACACCTGGTGCACAGATGCATTTCACATCATCGTCATGAAACATGAAAAAAGTTCAGAATTGCTCTACGATTGGCACTGGAGTTGGAATTGGAACTTGTAAAGGAGTTTCATCTCGTAGCCAATGCAATAGCTCATTCGAAAACACTTAACAAATTTAAGTTTCAAATTTTTGCAGGTTACTTTTAGAGGGCTTTGTTCGTATTATTTAATATTTTTACGAAAGTCAGAAATCGTAGTACCATAAATATTACGCTATTTGCGCACTACTTCCTTCTTGCTTTACTTGCTTGCATTCATGACAATAAAAAGGGCAACCTCTACGACTCGGACTTGGACTGGACTCCGCATGCATGATTTACTTTGAAGGATTGAATTTTTTCGTTCTTGAACGCTGCATGGTTCTCGTTTACATGATAACAATGTGTTTTTTCGTTCGTGATACCCACGCGCTTGCATCACGTAAGTTGTGCAATAGGTGCATTCTTTTAAGCATCTTTATAAGTTTGTATATCATAATCATGGTGCAAGCAAACACTTTTATTTGTTGGAAAAGTAAACACTTAATTCTGATGATGATAAATCAGATCTTTCTATCATATCATGTTGCGTAATTCTTAATATTTTTCCCTATCCTCCTAAAGATATGTAAAAAAAAATTATTTCAAATTTGATTTTTGTATCTGTTAACTGCATGCTAAAAAATGGAGCATGTTAAATTCGTATGCTTATGATTTCTGTTTCAATGCAATGTACTTAGGTTTAGGTCCCAGAAAACGACCAGTATAGTGACATTGCTAAATTCTGTGTATGACTTGCGATAGGCAATGATTCAGTATATTTCTGATATGATATTATCACTTCCCGCTGATATCTGTATTTAGATATTCACAAGTAAAAATTTCAATTAAATCATCATGTCATTCTTGTCATTCTAATATATTTAACGTGGTTTATTTCATGTACACATTCATAAAAATATATGAGTTGTTTTAAAGATTCCTCTTGCATTATATTATAATAGATTTCGGATGACATGTAATTTTTTTACTGTACTCAAAAGTTCAAAATATCCCGTCACTACTACTTTGGTTTTCGATGAGTGATTTTCGAAAAACACTTTTTCTACAACGTCATGTATAGATTCATCTTCATGCACATAAATATATTATAGTGTATAGTATATACTCTGTATACATTGTAAGCGTGGACAACTCCCCCGTCCCCACCTACTGCATCGTATAGCAAAAATAAGGGTTTTTATTATTTTTTGCCGAAAAGGAACTCATTAGTTGTTCAGTTCATCATCTGCGAACACAAACACGATCTGAAATTCACTTTCAAACAATGTCAGCAGTCAGTAGGCCTGTCGCCAGGAATGAAAAATGTTTTTCTATGGGACATAATATTGCGGGCGACTTTGTTCAAAGAAGAATTTTACCGATGGGCCATGATTATATAGATAACTTGTTATTTGAAACCTGGTTGTTCTTGCTTTTCAACACGGGTACTTTTTCCAGGAATGGAACGAACGATGGTTTAAAAATTGCCCACTTTTACACAGAAAAAAATTAAATCAAGTGGTAGACAGACATACATACATAACACGCATTATTGAGCGTGAGTAAGGGAGGATACATACATGAGTGATTGTCAGATGAAACCTTTGGTGTGGTGTCGAATAATGCTTCTCTTTTTTTTTACCTTTTCTTCGTTTTTTGTTCGTCTTCTAGGGTTGGTCTAGGGTGCTGAAAAGCTGTCATTAGTGATGCTCCACGTAGTTTTTTCGCCTGATCTCTTTTGGTTAAAGCAAGAGCAAAAACGAGAATAATATGTGAAGTAGAAATCGCTCGTTTGAAATCCAATGCAGTGAAACGAATGGAATAGCTTGGAATAAGCAAACACTTTCGGATTCTCTACACTTTCAATCAACAATAAAGGTTCCACTTTGAACGCCTGAAAAAATTCTTACCGTGTGGCCTTTCACTTTCATAAAAAACACATTGCTCGTTGAAATTATGTATGCCTTCTATTTGAATGTGTATCCCTTGTAGGTAGTATAACAAAATATGATATCTTAGATGCATGACGTAAGCGAAGCGAACATGCTTTATGCGTTATAACATGTCATTTACTCTGCACGATGATGGTTAATTATGTCAATTATAAGATGGAACTTTGAGACTGCGAATATAATGCTACATTTTTATAAGCGTTTACCTGAAAACATACCCTTCTCTATACCCTCATGATTTGTAAGATATTTAGGAGATTTTTTCTCATGAGCCTGTTTATTGTTTATGTTGTGAACATACAACGTGGTTTTGATTTAAAAAAGAATGAAACAAGTTTGGCTACGGGGTAAACTTTAGATTTAAACTAAAAATAATCATACTTTAAATTGATGACATGTATTTTACGTGTTAAATATCAGTATTTTTAAAAGTATAATGACAAAGATTCTCTTATATAAATACACCGAGATTATGTGTGCTTACAATTTCAAAAATGAAAAATAATCAATTAAGTATAAATGGCTTTTAACAATTAAATGAATATTATACACGAATTACGTATCATTGTAATAAAAACTCACAAGATACTCTAAGCTTCTATTATTTGAAAATGACTCATTAATTATCCGTAGGCAAGTTATGTTATTTAAAAAATCGTAAAATTATATTATATTACAATTTCTGCTGTAGATGTAATATGTGGAGCAGCCAGCAGCTAATTCAACCCAATATTTGATTGGTTTTCACAACAGCTGCAATGAAACAAGTTTTCTTTTCCACAAAAATACCGAACATGAAGTTGCGTATTACTTACCCAATCTACAATGCTTTATCACATATATGCATAAAATACGTTGTAAAAGTCGACAAACAAATTCAGATGCATTTTATGCTCCAATATGACGAAGAGCAAAAAATTCGAATTCATGAAAAATTGAAAGCACGCATATTATAAGTAGCATTAAATGCATGGTACTATTAGATTTTCGGAACCGCAGAAAAGATGCAGTTTATATGTAACAACAAAGTACATCGATCAAAATCAACGGTCAATTTTTTAAGACAAACTCTTTTGAGGTAAAGATGCATTTTAGGTGCATATAAGTTTATATTGCATCTTGCATCCTCTGCCGCTGAAACAAGCAAGCAATAGCAACGTTAAAATTTCATTGCGTTGTAAACGAATTTTTTAATTTCTTCTGAAATAGAAAAACTAAAAATGGAAAAATTATATTGTGTTGTTGAGTTTTATTCCGAATCTGGGGAATCTAAACCCGTGGAAGTTGTGCCAAAAACTTGGGTCGATTTTGATAAAAAATTCGTATTTTGGCCACCAAAAAGTGGTAGTGCATTTAAAAGTGCAGTGAAGAAGCACCACCCTCCATCACCAAACTGGTCACTCCATCGTTTTACCCGTGTGTTAGCTGAATGTGGTAAGTTTCAATTAATAAAACTACAGTATTTAGTCACTCAATGCTGAAAATCGGTCAACTCAGTCAAAAGTAAAATTTTAATTTACATATCATGTTTTATGTTATTTTTAGGAACCTACGGGGAAGCCCTGAAAAAACTTAGAAAGTCGGAGGAGACTTCTAATTTGGAAAGCGAAGCTGAAGTGTTAGGAGGCCCACTACACAAGAAGCCTAGACTACGTGAAGTGAAGAACAGAAGAAGCTCAACATCAAGTGTATCGTCCAATGAGTCATCTGTGAGCTCGATTGGAGGTCAGGTTTCGGCTCCTTCCTTTCCATCATTATCTTTGGTCAAGAACAGCACAAGAGGTAGATATTACAATTTTTAAATGATTTTGAATTTTGTACTGTCGACTAAGAGGTTAATGGTATAAATCACTACTTTTCCTCTTTGTTTTTTAGCACAACTTACGAATGTAGTGGAAAGTTCATCAATCAACCCAGTGGCATCTACGAACGCTTCCCCTTCAACGCCTGGAACATCAGTAACCACAGGTTACTTCAGTGAACATTTTAAGTTTTAAATACAAAGTGTAGTTATATCACTGGGTACAATGTATTTTTTCAGATCAGTCAGCTGGTATCTCTTCCTTGGATTTTTCCTTCAACACTCTTGTCACTGGTCAACCCATTTCCACTCCACCGCTTCAATCGGAAACCTATCGGACAGAAAGCCCACCTGCATTTGATATTACCAACGACCTGGGGGATTCCACCATTGCATCAATAGCCACTTCTACAGAAATTACGGGATTACGAAATTATATAACAGGTATGACTTTTTAAACTTTTGACTAGTTTAAAAAATATATATCAAATTTATTGACGAACGGAATTTAATGATTTGTCTGGTTTTAAACCCAGAAATCGCAGCAAAGACCTTTAAGATTTTGGAAACATTATCAGATGAGTTGAAAGAAGTGAAGGCTTACCTCCATGCTACCCGTCCTCCAGGCTTTATAGCGAAGCACGACTTCACTCAAATTCCATCCCTTCCCATCCTAACAAGAACACAGCTGGACGCATTTGAAGAATGGATTTTACTGGATGCTAACAAAACTTTGCTGGTACATTTAATGATAAACCATGATCCATGATAGTTTAGTATTTGGTGCTTTACAAATGCATCTTTTAATAACATAAATATTTATTTGCATTCTCTTTTAGAAAGAATATTTTGGCTTAATTGGGGGTCATTCTGTGGAGAAAAATGCCAGGAACATTTTGAAACGAGTTTTCGCAAAGCCAATGCGACAAGAGATCAACTTTACTGGTAAAAGTGGGAAGGTGGCGTTTAAAAATCTGCAAATGTATGACTGCTTAAAAGGTAACTGTCATACTAGTGTATTTGATATGAATCGGGAATTGGAATTTTGGAATGGGAATTAAATGTCAATTTCGTTTACAGATGGAGTACGCATAACAAAATCAGATGCCAAGGACGACGAACTTCAAAAGGCTGTTATAAATTGGTTCCGTAACTCCAAGTGAAATGGCAGATCACCGCATAGAATGTTCACCAAGCACGATTAGGAGGAATCGAGCGAAGAGAGTTAAAACTCATTTAGCAGAACTTCAATTGAAATCATTTGTAAAACCTAATAATTTGTCTATAAATACCAACGTAGGCGACCATGTCGAAGAGCATTCTAGTAGTAGTGAGGATTCTAGCTTTGAAACTAATAGTGTAACTGAACCTGCATATCTAGATTTTCCTTTTTATTTTTCAAATTCTTCCGACGATAGCGATACTGTAAATAGTCATTGTTTAGCAGATTTTAGGTCAGATTTAAGCAAATGGTGTTTAAAGTATAATATTGCAACTACTGCAGTAAGTGACTTATTAAAATTGTTAAGAAATTTTGAAACTTTTAAGGCATTGCCCAAAGACGGGCGCACTCTATTGAAAACTGAAAAACAAACAGTGATAAGAAACATAGCTGACGGCAGTTTCTGCTATTTTGGTATAGAAAAGAACATTTGTAGACAGTTTGAGCTGTTATCTTCAGAAAATTATCAGGGCATTAGTGAATTACGATTAGAAATTAATGTAGATGGCTTACCTTTAACTAAAAGTACGAGATCACAACTGTGGCCTATTCAGTGTTCAGTTATAAATTTTAGCGAATTTCTTAAACCATTTGTAGCCGCTGTGTATTATGGTACAAGTAAGCCCACAGATGTAAACCAATTTTTTGATGATTTAATTTGTGAATTGTTGAAGTTATCTACTGATGGTCTAAAATACAATGCGCAAACGTTTAGTGTCAAGTTGATTAGAATTGTTGCAGATGCCCCTGCTAGGTCATTTTTAAAACAATGTAAAATACATAACTCATACCATGGATGTGAGAAATGTACTGTTCGTGGTACATATGAAGGTAGAGTTATTTTTTCGGATCTTAATATGCCCTTACGCACTGATAATGATTTTAATCTGCAGGTAGATAAAAAGCATCATCTTGGAGTGTCTCCTTTTACTAGATTAAATTTTGGGTTAGTTAGCGGAGTACCAATTGATTACATGCATTTAATCTGTCTAGGTGTTACTAAAAAAT
This sequence comes from Entomobrya multifasciata, assembly GCA_034693345.1. Lineage (NCBI taxonomy): Eukaryota > Metazoa > Arthropoda > Collembola > Entomobryomorpha > Entomobryidae > Entomobrya > Entomobrya multifasciata. The sequence continues at coordinate 4,451 of JAQFXM010004339.1, read as the reverse complement.
TACTCAGAGCATGGGTGAAAGGACCGATGCCATATAAAATTTCAAATAAATCGATTACACAAATTAGTAGTTTACTTTGTGAACTATCCCATACTTGCCCAAAGGAATTTAACAGACGACCACGGTCGTTAAAGGAATTAGACATGTGGAAAGCTACAGAATTCAGAACATTTTTACTATTTACCGGACCTGTCGTCTTAAAAGATCTTCCATCAAAATTATACAAGCATTTCATGTTACTCAGTGTTGCAATTACGGTTTTGGTTTCCCCTTTTGCAACAAATGTAGAATGGAATGCGTTTGCTCATAGTTTGTTATGTAAGTTTGTTAAATTGACTTCTGAACTCTATTCATCCGAATTTGTAGTTTACAACGTGCACAATTTGATTCATTTATGTAACGACGTAATGCGTCATGGCCCTTTAGACTCATTCAGTGCGTTTAAGTATGAAAATAACATGCAATCTATAAAACGAACATTGAGAGCAAAATACCGACCGTTTGAGCAAATTGTAAATCGTATTTGTGAACTTGATTATATTTTTCCTGCTACTAAAGGTATGCCTTCTACTATCAAAGCTACATGTGGTAATAATTGCTATTTGCTTAAATGTGGCTCAGTTGTAATAATTACTAACATAGACAAAAATATTATATACTGTCGTAAATTTAGAGATAAGAATAATTTTTTTGTTAAACCCTGTGAAAGTAACAAATTACATATCTATATTTTATCTGGTCTGTTAGAAATATCTGTAATTGATGAAAATGAGATTCGTTTTAAGTGTTGGTTAGTACCATACAATGAAAAGTTTGTAAGTATACCGTTAGTTAACTGGAATAAATAATTTTGATTGCAAGATATTTTTTTCACTCAAGTTTCTATTTTAAAACCGCATATTATACTTTAAATACACGCAAATAGCAAGCATTTTTTACTGAAATTCAACATAAAAAATTTGGCATAAAATGCGCTTAAAATGTTTGTTGAAAATGCGTGGTTTATGCTATTCTTATTTGCGTCGATATGCAAGTGGAAAATGAGCATATGACGTGGTCAAATGCAACATGTTTTCAGCATTGTCTATATTGCGCATTTATGATCACATTTTGTAGATTGGGTATGCATGTATAACACAGCCTGTTTTCATAATATAATGAAAACAAGAAACAAAGGAGAAATATTAATAAATATTTTGGATTTGGATAGCAGTTGCTGGAGAGTAAAAAAGTTGATTCGCAAAGTTTTACGATTCGTTCACAGAGAACGATGAAAACATTACATAATCGAGCAAATTTACCACTCTGACATATGTAGATTATATGCTTTATATATCCCCTTGTTTTATCCATGCATTCAACTCGTGATAAAAAATCTAAATTAATGCGATTAAATGTTTCTCTTTCTTTGTGAGATGCCAGCGTTGCCGACCTTCATCAACTTCACAAATTACCACGGCTTATTATTCCCTTCTGGGCAATCTATTAATTTACGTTCAAATGAAGAGTGGCTGTTGTTTAGCCACTTGCCTCACTTTATAGAGTAAAAAGAAGTACACATATTTAATACAGCATGTAATCCAATCCGTAATCCTATAAAGTTTGCTTCGTTTTGAATTTTGATTTGATAAAAAGCGTAGACATGCGAAATCACAATACAGGAACAGATGCGCCTACCAACTAACCAAGTCAACATGCAAAGGAGAAATTAAAAACAATTTGGATTCAAAATATGAGTCTCGTTTTTTTCAATTCTTTATGATATGAGCCAGCAGACAGGTACTAAAAACGAAGTACCCGTAACGTCGGGTTCATTTTAAGGTATGTACATTTCGTACAAACTTACTATGAGAAAATTATAGGGCTGGACTGACTCGTTCCAGGACATTTTACGAAATTCTTTTTAAGCAGAATGTAAATTATCCCTTGAAACGAATACATATACCGAACATGCATATTTCCCAGGCACAAATTAATGGGACCATCGTGCATCAGCCAAAATGAATATGGGTTTTTGAGCATATTAAAGGGATTATTACTGGGCTGTTTGAGGTAGATTCAATGCTTCTGATTTATTCCAGATTCCATTTTTACCACATTGATGTGCAGTAAAAAATTATGGAATTTTGGTTAGATGTACACGAACTACCTTTTGATTCATTAATAATAATTTTCAGTCTTTCACATCAGAGGTACATTATAACATACACCTCAATAAAAATGAAATAATCATATCTTCATTTCAATCCATTGCAACCATCTCTGTTCGTAGCGTTTTATCAGTTATGTATACATTTTAATAAGAAAAACTACCGTAAAAAGGTTTCTTTTTTAACTGAACACTATTTTCTCATCTTACCTATCCTTCAATCTAATATTTAAGTTGTCCAGCTGTGTGTTCATATTTATAATTTACCCTGTGCGCTTTTTCCTTTACTTGTTTTTTATGTCCGACCGATCTCTCTCTCTCTGACATTTGAAACACAATGCAGCAAAAGCAAAGATTGAACAAAAATTCATTTTACACTGTACAATATGTATGCGTACATAAATGTTGGGACTGCAGGAACCATTATGATATTGTCTCTCGGATTTTTATTATTTCATGAGGACCATTATTGGTTGTATTCCATTCTATTATGTATACCCAAGTCTCTTGTAAAGTTTTTACCGTGTACCTACAATTCTTACTGCGTAACCTTTTTCTTGGATACGCTACATGTGTATATATGTATATATACTATTATGTGTATGTAGGCAAGGAAAAGAACGAAACAAAGTATAACAATGCGTGTACACTGGAAAGAAGAAGCAGTCTTGCTCAAGAAGCTGAAGGATAACTAACCTATCCTTACCTGACTGACCATTTTGGTAAAGAGAAGTTCCAAAAGAACTGTACAAATAAGCCATTATTCATGATTCAAAGGTAAAATTTAAGTGGCCCCATGTAGTGAACATCGTCAAAGAAGTGAGCAAGGCAAGGTAAAATTTAGTCCCAGGAAAGTTAAGCAGTCGTGTTCGTGCGTCTTCAGAGAGAGGTGAAGGTAGTGAGAGCTGTGCAGTGAGTGAGTGAATTGCCTGGTTTTATGTATTTTGATTGCGTTACAAGTATAATTTGATATAAAAGCAAAAGCCATTCTAGTTTCTGTAAGAATAGGAAGCATAACGAAAATATAGAGACGCAACGTAACTGTCTGCTTATAAGTTCTGTGGCTGATTGTAAAGGAAGAAAGAAGAGTGTAGTGAAATAGTGTAGTAATTATTGAAGTAGCGAAAGCTCCAAAGAAATAAAGGAAATATATGTGTGTATGTGTAAACCTTAAAGCGTGTTTATTTATTTATGTTCATGAAATCTACATGAGATTTAAATTGACCCTGGCTGGATGCTAACTGTCCTGTCCCTCGTTGTGTACTTTGTAACTCTTGTACTTCCAGCAGTCATCAAGTAGTTTTCATAAATTATTCTATTCTCGTTTGAGCTTATGCTGTGTGTGTGTTGTGAAGAATAGATTTGTTGATTGACTTAATGGCCTTATACGTAGCTCCAGAAGGTTTTCTTTATGAGTTCTATTGTCTTTTTGTGATGCTGACATGAACACATCGTGTCCATTTTAAATGTAAGTGTACACTCTCACTCTCCAGATTCCAGATTTTTATTAGGAAATGATTGCTTCATAATATGAAGTCAGTAGATGTCCTATACTCGGAATGGAATTCCATTTGCACCAGAATATTTTTGGATTTTGTTCTCCTACGATTTACTGATAAAGCTTTGTTACAATAAACAAGCACATATTCTAGTTTTCTGTGTGTAATAGTCATGAATTAAATAGGGTCTAAATATAACTATATGGAAAAGGATGTCGAAATTTACAATTTGAATGCAAAAATATATAGGTAGATAAGGAAAGTAAACATACTTTTAGTAGAAACCGGGAAAACTGGGAAAGGGAAGTTTAAAAAACGAGAAGAGTTCCAGGGGAAAAAATTAGAGAGTAAACCAAGTAATTTTTCCAGATTTTGTGGAGATGAAGGGCATAAAACGGTATAAAAATATGTAGCTTGCACTCGGGTTCATTATAATGATTTGAGTAGTTTTGGTTTGGGTAAAAAAGAAGAAGCAGAGTACAGCTTACTATGTTGACATACTTGCAAAGTAAGTTGATTCAGGCATTTTTTACCTTTTCTTTACTTTACCCCTTCTTACACAATTTGTATGCTCAAATGCATGTACGTATGCATGTGCATTCAAACAATGTGTTTGTTCCAAAAACGAGTTTTTTCGGTGCTCATGCTCATCATTCTCTTGCAAAACTCAATGCACTGCTGAAAAAATCAAAGCTGAACGTGCATCCTGTGGAAGCCAATAAGCCTTGAAAAGGTTCCATGAGCTAACAAGCTATTTTTTATTGTATCCGGGACTTCACTTTTGACTTTCACTTGCTTTTTCA